>CAKNXH010058201.1:110842-157656 GCA_932178445.1 Andricus quercusramuli | reverse complement strand
GTCACTTGACTTAGTCCGTGGCTATGACGAAAAACCGGGTTCACCCGAGGAAAAGTTAAAAAAAAAATAATAATAATAGATCTTTATTATGTTCCACGAAGTATGTACATGAGCTTACAGAAAGATATACGAGTAGACGAGTGGACATAAAAGGCCGAGGTTCAGCTGAGCTGCTTTACAACCTAACCTTCTACAATCTAACTTAAATGCTTAATATAAGATAACTAAAAAATAACTGCTTATTAACGCTAACTAGCTTGAAAGAAGATAGAAAAAGAAACCAATACAAAAATATGATTTTACAATCGTAAATTAAATTAAATCAAATTAGGGACTAGGAATACAGGGCCATCATATAAAAATTCCCAATAAGTAGCTTATTCGCACGTGACAAGTATTCAACGGTTTTAAGGCTCCACCCGCAATTTTTGGTACATTTCATTTCTCACAGATTGAGCACTATACGAATCAATGGGGTCTTTAAGAATGTTTAACAAACGAGGAGCTAAGCATGAAAAAGTAGCTTCCGCCTTCGCAGTGCGGGCTGAAGGGACAGAAAAGTTTCCGTTGGATCTTGTGACAAGACATTTTCTCGCCCGATTTTCTTCCACGTTGGAAATGAGATTTCGTAGGTAAACCGGCGTCTCCGTTGACCAAACTTTGAACGCGAGAACGCAGAGATGCAATCTCCACCGTTGGTCCATTTTCAGCCAGCCAGATTCTCTAAAAGCGGGGGAGATATGGTCAAATTTTCTTATACCGAACGCGAATCTTAAGCAGGAATTCTGCACTCTCTGAATCCTCGCCCTCAGCGGCGTGCTCAAGAAAGGCCCAAAGCTCGAATATGCATAATCAAAGAGTGACAAAATTCACGATTCGCATAATAGGAGTTTAGTGCTAGTAGGGAGAGCGTGACGGAATGGAAACAGTTTTCGTAGGCGTATATATGCGGCGTTGACCTTTTTAGATACATGCTCTTCAAAGCCCCAATTCGACTGAATTAAGAGCCTAAGATTTTTCGACTGCAAAACGATGGAAAGTTGAGTAGCATTTATTGAGAAATTAGGAAGAAGATCGCAGTCTAAACTGCCTATCGGTAGAATGACAGATTTCGTCGGATTAATGACCAGAGCACGATCTTCCGCCCAGCCAGCGGTATGATCTAAGACAGCGTTTAAAATGGTTGCTCCCTCATTAATATCTTCCCGCTTACAACGTATGTAAACCTGTGTATCATCTGCATACATGTGTATGGTGATTTTAATTCTGCCCTTCGAGATCGCCTCTACTCTACGTAAAAATTCCTTCACGGAGTCAGGAAGGTCGTTTGTGTACACAGAGAACAAGGTAGGGCTACTCACCGCCCCCTGAGGTACTACTCTATCCACTGCTCTGCATGGGGACATGAGAGTAGACCTAGACTTTGATACTGCAACTCGCTGACTCCTGTTAGAGAGGAACCCTGTGAACCAAGCAAGGGATGTCCCCCTTACTCCTATCGATTCTAATTTTTTCAAAAGCAACCCATGATCAAGGGTCTCGAAAGCCCGAGATAAGTCCAGTAAGGCCAGTCGGGTTACCTCTCAACAGTCCAAGGACCTACCTATCTCGTCCGAGACGTGAAGAAGAGTTGTTGCAGCCGAAAAACCCTTCCTAAACCCTGATTGATTGGGAGGTAATACTTTGTTTTTCTCATTGAATGGTGTCAACTTCTGAAGACAGATTTTCTCTAATACCTTCGAAAGGTAAGGCAGAATGGTTATTGGGCGCAGGTCACTAAATGATTTCGGACTATCGCATTTAGGAAGAGGACGAACAATACCTGATCCCCATGCCGAGGGAAATTTTCCCTGCCTTAAGGAGGTATTCATAATATTTAATAACGCAGGAAGGCACGAAGGTACACAAAGATCAACTGAGGAACTATTTATGCCGTCCGATCCCGTAGCTGTCGAAGTGATCGATCTCATAGCGTGATACAAATGACTGAGATAAATTTCCTTGATTGCGAAAGTATTCTGTGAGTGAGGTGTAAAGTTGCTAGCAGATGAGTGAAGGTGGCGGATTAGTGTCTCTGACGCTACCGCTGGCGGTATGGTATCTAGATAATAGCCATTAATGCTAGTGGGATCCATGGGCAGATCTCCACAAGAGAACTGTCTTTGTCCTGACCAGACACCTGCCAGGTTTACCTTTTCTCACATGTGTTTGGAAGAGGGCCTACCTGAAAGGCTAGCCAAATATCCGTTTTTTTCGCGCTGGAGGGAGCCAGTTGCGAGGTTACGTAGGAGCACATATTTATCTCTATCTGTGACTGTATTTGAAGTGCGCCATTTGGAACGAGTTCTGTCCCTAGCCCGGGAAATTTTCTTTACAGAGTCGGAGAACCAAGGCGGCCTGGGCCTAGCTATTTTGAAGCGACGTAGCGGTTAGAAACTGTTGATAAGGCTTAATGTTATTTGTGAAAATCGATCAACTTTCTCATCCAACGAGGAGAGGTCTAATATACTGGCCCAGTCTGCTCGACTTGCTGCCTCATTGAATGCTGTTTGATCCACACGTTTGGAGTCCCTACCTACGCGATATACACTCGGTCTTGTTGATAGATCTATGTTTATGTCGCAGAAAATCAAGTCATGATCAAATTTTCCTGATAGCTTGGCCACTCCCGAATCTAATAGTGGAAGATCATCGCTTACAAAAATAAGGTCCAAAATCGAGCCCGAGAGGGTCGATTCTTTGATAACCTGCCTGAGCGATAGAGAGCGAGATATGTGAAGTAACCTAGTCCAGCATGTGTGGGATGTGTCCGCCGCATTGATATTAAAATCTCCTAAGCAAACAATGTGATTTGATTGACAGGTGGCATGAGCGAAGGCCTCTTCCAAATCACTGTCCCAGGATGGCGCCTCGCTTGGACTCCTGTAAACTCCTAGAATTGCGAGACGAGTTTTCTTAAATTTAACTATAACTAGGCATAGGTCCACAGGGATGTCATCAGGAGCACCTATTAAAAATGGGGTATAATTATTATACACGGATTCATAGCTAAGATCGTCTTTAATATAAATAGCAACCCCACCTCCTCTCGTCACCTTGCGGCTTCTACGATCAGCTCGTACTAAACTAAAATTTTAATAATAATAATTAATTTAATTAATATCGCCCTTCATTAATATCGCAGAGTCGGGGACATCAGCACGAAGCCAAGTTTCTGAGATTACAAGAATGTTGATGCTATACAGATGGATGATGTCTGTGATTTCACTTATTTTAGGAAGAAGTGATCTCGCATTTATGTGTGCCAAGTGCAAACGCTTGCCTCGCTTGCTTTTACAATAAGAAAGACTGGGATCACCGAAGGAAACATTTAAATTATTATCCGGAGAAGAGTAATTACTAATAGAGAAGAAAGTGGATTCCAACGGAGAAACCATGTCGTTACATATAGAAATACGTGAGATATCGGGCGAAGCAGGGACGTGATTTAATTAAGAAAGATTTGCTGACATACCCGTTGAGTCTTGAAGACGGATCACTGAAGAATAATTCATGGGCGAGACATAAGCCGAGCTTGAACTATAGTCCAAATAAGGTATTGCAGAGGAGTCCAAAGGAAGTAGAGAAGTTGAAGGCAATGGTGTTGCCACTTGCAAGGCTTTATCGGAGATGGATAAGGTATCAAGTCAAGATTGACTTGAATTGGAATTGGCTAACTCACTTAGCTGACTGGAAAGGAAGGCATCAAGATCGAAGGAGTCAGTGAGATCAGGGATCTTTACTGGCTTTGACGGAGTATTTGACGCGTGGCGAATCCATACTGCTTTATTGAAGATCCAAGCTTTACCGTGAAGTTTACCAGGGTCGAATTTAGCCTTGACCGCCTTCAGAAGCTTATAAAGGTCTCAAGGATGGTTACAATTGATGTGGACAGGGCCGTCAGCCAGGTTAGAATCAACATCGTGAACCATTAGGGATTTTTTGTTCTTAACTTTAGCTGCGACCAAGTCATCTCGAAGTTTAGCGATGTTGAATCTGATGATTATTGGGTTGGGAATGGTTTTGTTTCCAACTGGAACTCGAAAAACCTCCTCGATGTTGGTTTTATTGGCCTTCGCTTTGACTAGTCTGCAGATCGAGTCGACGAGGTCTGGGAGCTGCTCCTGAGGGGAAACCGGAATACCCCTGATGATTACCTCCCGGTCACGGTCCGCCTCTTCCAGGCTTCTTATACGCTTCTCGTATGCGCACTTAAGGCTAATGAGTTTCTCCTTGCATTCTTGATAGTTCTTGAAGTGCTCCATACTCGAGTATTGCAGGTCGGCGACTTGAGACTTTACAGTTTCGAATTGTTCAAGTAGGAGCGTATTTTGCTCAGATATTTTTTTCAAGTCTGCCGGAAGAGAAGCGTAGCTGGCTGACAAGTTTGAAACAGTTGAATTACATTTAACCATGGTATTGTTGTGAGCCTGGATGTTTAAGCTCATTTGAGAGCCATTAGCTTCGACTTTCTCTAACCTCTCGCAAATGGTGTTCAATTTCGAGAGGATTTTCAATGCGTTGATTCCAAGTTCGGTCCGCCCAACGGAGGAGAATCGTTGTGGGGCCCTAGGTTGCTCAGCAGAGTAAAATTGGACCTACCCGTACTTGCGGAATTCAGGACATCCTCGTCGGCAAGCTGCTCTGCCTCATCCATCTCAACATACATGGCAGGCTGGAGTTCTCTGATTGACATCGAGGTGAAACCTCCAGAAGCATCATTATCCGTAAAGCAGTCACGACTGGAGCCGCAGACAAGTAGGGTTCCGCCTTTCTTTTGTTCAACCTCGTAAAAATAGCAGCATCTCACATGGAATGCAACATTGCAGGAGGCGCCAATTCTCGCCTTTGCAATTTTTTTAATCTCTTTATTGCAAGTTTTGCAAATTCTATCAGTAGTAACTTGCTGCGTTTGTGTGGGAGAGCCAGACATCTTAAGCAAGTATAAGAACAAAGAAGTAAAAACAAGTTGAGAATAAGAGTAGACCGCCTGTCGACGAGCAACCCGCTTACCAGTAGCGCACACTAGGTAGTCTTCCTCGAGTTACGGTAGAGTTACGTTAGAGTTCCGTTAGTGACGTCATTTTTCGATTCTCTGGATACAAGAGCACAATTCCCGACTTGTGGCCTCAAAAAAGCAGACACAATTAAAAAAGTTTCATACCTAGACCAGACTGGGGCAGGCGTCTCATGTGGTCAGCCAGCTCGAGTAAATGATGTTTGAAAATCCGAGACAAACACTTAGGTTGCCACATAGGCTCCACACTCGTCGCAACAACGAGCAAATTTCTGAAAGGAGATCTTTTTCTCCTTGTTGAATTCGATCCTGAAGGAATATTTTCAGTTCCTGGTATTGCTTTTGTTGCATTGGGTTACGGTCCAAGGACATTCGTAAGCTTTTGATTATGGGCGGTGGCTCGGTTCCGTTTCTCAACTTTATGAATGCTGTTAATACTTCCCTGACTGTCTGTTCCGACTGAAATAGTATTTTTATTGGACGCGTAGTTAAACTAGATTTTCTCCCAATTCGGTGAGTTCGGGTGAAGGCTACTGATGACGTGGGAGTAAGAGTTTGAAGAAGTTCTTTAATTATTGTTTCGTCACAATTTTTTGGTGAAGTATTAAGGTCATTAGATTCAGATAAACTAAAAATTAAAAGATTTTTCTCACGTGTACCCTGGCGGACCGGGGGAGCGCAAGGGTTACGCTATAGCGTAACCATAAAGTAACCCTAAAGTAATCTTAAAGTAATCTCGAATCATAATGAGTGGAAGAAGCAAAATAAATATCTAAATTGTTGAGATTATAATTGTGCGTTAAAATATACGTTAGAGGGTAATGCCGTTTTTGCAATAGGTTTATTTCTTAGCGTTATAAATTTAAAAAATATAGTGACTGTCATTGAAGGTCTGATAAAAGCGACTTCCATCACAGACACTATATTTTCATTTCTAACGCTCAAAAATAAACTTATTGCAGTTACGGCATTACCTTCTAAATTAAATTTTAACGTGCAATTATAATTGAAAAAATTTAAATATTTATTTCCTTTCTTGTATTCATTATAATTCAAGATTAATTTAAGATTACTTTAGGTTTATTGTATGGTTACGCTGTAGCGTAACGCTTGCGTTCAGCCGGTCCGTCAGGGTAGATTTTTGGCTTCATTCCTTAATGTTTGCTACAATACACTGCTCCAAAAGTTTATCAATGTTGGGCGGTTCAGAGGATTGTATAGATTGCTCAATGTTATCAATTCTAGTCCCACATCACCTATCTTTTGTCGAATTGTTTAACTTCGATAGATAGTGTATCCACTCGGGAGGAAGGCTTGCAATCAAAGGTATTGCAAATTTAAATACCTGTCAATGCCGCTTCTGTCCTTTTTGAATCACTGACCAGACAGCGAAAATATTTGGATTCCAATCCTTTTCAAAGACGATCGGAACTGTCAAACGTGACCTGAAATAAATTAAAAACGCAAGTTTCTTTTAACGCATTAGAACCAGCTTCAAAACAATAACATTTTCAGAGTCTAGTTGGATTGTGCATAACAATTAGAGATGCACTCGGGCGGGATCTGGCTAAAAACGTCACTATAAACTGGTCAGATTCCGGCTGTCATACCGGCCGCGATCCGTTCGGGTAATTCAACCACAGAGTGGTTGAAAAATGTTGCTTCTGGTGAGAAATTGGCATTTTGTTTGGTCTTTTAAGGCTCATCCTATAGAATATGGTGAACTTTAAGAGTGAAATCAAGTTAATGAATTCTCGTTAGGAAATTGGAGTAGAGTTTCAATAATAATTGATGCTAGAATCTCCTAGCAATTGTTTTATTCTAGAAACCACGTGGTGATTCGTGTTTAGGAAGAAAGAATGGAAAAAATTAATACACAACACTATAATTCAATTTAAAATGCTGATTATCTACGCAGTAAGTGGAGTTTTCAAACTGATTACTGAAATAAGGTTAATTTTATTACGGATCGAGATTTTATTTGCGAACTTCAAAGAGACAATAGAGAAAATTATAAAAATTGTAATAAATCTGCTGCTGAACATTGTAGAATCGATAACAGTTTTATTCAATAAGTTAAAACATTAGAAAAAATCAAATGTTTTTTTTCGAACAATTTAAAAAAGCTAGTTTCTGTTTTACAGATCTAATCAATATTTATATTATACTTTTCAAATAATAATTCATCTAGAATCCGTAAGCACGTCTTTCATAATGTCACAGCTGCTAAAAAATGTGTATTTTCTGCAAAAAAAGTATCCTGACCAGTACCCGGACTGCTTCCGACCATAAAATCTGACCAGGGTTATCCCGACCAGTAACCGGCCGGCCCCCGACTAGGTGATTCGCGAAAAATGTAGCATGTATAAATTACTTTTTCACTAAAATGAATTTCATTTCTGTCTACAGAAAATTTATATTTGTTTCCTTATTTAAATTTATTTACAATTTTCTCACCTAAGGTTTCATCAATGTATTAGTTAGATCTTGTACAATTATTGTACTTAGTTGTTTCATTTAGTACCAAATCATTACTTTGATGAGCTCGAACTTCACGATAGTTCATTTCGGCCTTCTTATTCTTCGACATTCCACTTCCATTATGTTCAAATTCTGCTACCTCATTTTTTAGATTTACGCGGAAGGTCAAACTAAAAATGTAAACATTATCAAGAATCTTGCCCGATTTTGCTTGCATATTGAAGTCGGGACGGGTTACGATTAAACAATTACAAACCAAAAGTTCTCGATGTCAATAATATCTCGAATGCGGGCAATATCAGGCAAGATCCGAGAAATTCTCGTCTCGGCGTGCATTCCTAATAACAATACATGACTTTGTCATAAACTCTGACTTTATCCAAATGCAATCATTTAAAAAATATTAAATAATGATGAACAAATTTAAAAAATTAGTTTTCATCAGAGTTGCCTGTGTAAAAAACAATGTTGTCAACGTAAAGTGACTAATGCTGTGCTTTAAAATGCTCTTAATCCCAATATAATTCGAAAAACATTATATAAGTACAGCGAAATGTGCAAATGTAAAAGGGAATAAAAATCTTCTATTTCGTGGTTGATTTGGCACTCAGAGTGATGCGACGGTCATATAATGGTCCTATTGTATTCGTCACGTACCGGGCGAGCGAAGCGATTCACAGTAATTGGCCGCCACCAACCCGAATCTCTTTTCACGTACGAATAATAATAAAAATAAAATCTTGCTGCCTAGGAGAAAAGTCACTAGTATGAAATTATTTTGTTATTACTGATACCAAATGAAATTCCTTATACTACCGCTAGTCGTCGAACAGAAACCTCAAACAAAAAGGAACAAATGCTTTTCCTTATGTTCTCAAATTTTTAGCCGAATCGAGCGGGCGAGATTTGAAATTTTGAACGCTTATAATCTCATGCTAATAAGGTCTAGTTCTTTCATGTTCGCGGCACACATACACAAACACCTATCACGCCACAAATTCGATTTTATGAGAAAAAGAAAAATATCTATTTTCCGTTGGCCGGAAGATTATTTTTGTTTTACGTCCGAATGATTGAATTTATCCCTTTTCTGCACTAGATCCCTTTACGCCTATTTAGGCTGTTCACACCCGTTAATGGCTAGACTAAATGTTCTTAACGAGGATAGGAAGTATAGTGGACTTACAAAATTTCCACTAGCTTGTAATAAGGTAAACTGAACGTTCTGAGCGCGGACGGGCAAGACAGGGGTGTTCCCTCCAACTAGAGTAGTTCTGGTTAGTACCAGGTTGCTCGAGTGACTGCGATGATGATTTTGATGATATGTAGCTCGTCCGTTCATAAGAGAGGTGATTATGTTGCGGATTTTTGCAAGGTAAGGAGAATCTTGGGTAGAAGTGGAAGGGATGTCGTGAGACTCATAGTTGGGTTCTGATAACTTGCAGAAGCTATGTGCATTGTCTTCTTATCTAAGTGCATATGAGACAGGAACTTCGTCAACATTCAGACCCTGGAGCCTCCAGTCTTCCATGTTGACTCAATCAAATTTGTAATGAGAGAAGAATATGATTGCAGGTTCGAGGTTTTCAACCAGAATATGATTTTTTAATTCATTATACTCGACCATAATTTTAAATTTTTCCAATAATTAATATGATGCAACTGATGCACTCAATCAATCATTAATATAATTAATTATTGATTAATTGTTAGTGCATAATTATTAGCAATTATTCCGAGTTCTATACTCTATACGCATAGAGAGGCCTTGTTGGTAGGCTGAACGAAGCACGTGTCTTTGTTTTGACGTATTGGAATGAGAGAGAAAGGGCGTGGAAGGTAGCTTATGCACGACCGAGGCGCATCGCTTCGTAGCCATACGTGCAGTATCGAGTAAGGAAGAGACAGAGAACACCCGATGCCTATACCTCAGCGTAGAAAGGAGTGAGTAAGATGCTCGCGTGTGTGGCTTATACGAATGCCCATGTGTTAAATATGTTCCTTCTTCCTTGGGTGGATGGAATTATGTCGCTTGCTCTTTTCAACTCATTCTCTACAACGTACAATGCTCTTCATTTATATTCTATAAAAGCATTGTATAAAAATCGGACATTCATACACGCACGCACGCATACATTGTGTAGGGCTACACGCATATTTTTATCCAAGTTTTTATTCAAGATTTAACAGAAATTTCTTTCTTTCATTAAACCTTTTATAATACGCATGTGTTCTAATTTTAAATTCTCAATGTAAAAGATGTCTTTGCCCCGAAGCCAGCTCTGCGTTGTAGTCATGATTTTAATACAGTGTGAAATAATATTCAACACTAAACCAAAATCAGACTTAAAATTAAATTTACCCAGCATCGCTCGTAACAAACCACACCAGACTCCACCTTTTCGTCCTCGAATGTAAGGATAGCTCGAGCCAAAGAAGAGAATCTTTCAAACTACAACTTATGCTATAAGATCGAAAAAGTTTAAATCTAAAAAAAATAAAATAAAACTATTGAATCGAAGAATTTCAAATCAAAACTATTGAATTGAAGAATTTTAAACTAAAACTATCAAATTGAAGAATTTTAAATCTTAAATTAAAACTACTAAATTGAAGAAAACAATTTCAATTTTAGGTTCAGTTATAAGCTTTCCTTTTGCCTCCTTTTCGGGAGAGAAAGAAAGAGATGTCAAGGGTTGCTTGGCTATTCGTTGTACGACTTATCTTATTCAAAATTACTGAAGGAATTTGTTTTCCATATTGTTCATTCTTTAATTATTAATCATGGATTATATATGTATATATACACACATACGCATTCATGCATACGTATATAATCATCACCAAAAGAAAAGCGTTCCATAATTCCTAGAAAGAGGGGAATTGCGCACAGAAATAAAGGGGCTATATCGACAGTATCACGTACGTTTTTTTATGTATGGGTCACGTCTTCTGCTACGCAAGTTTTTCATTTCTCTCCATGGGTGTAGATGCGTACCTATGCTCATTATCGAGGGACTGACCAGTGGTGGGTGTGATTACGGCCACTGGCGTCCTGGTGGACCACATTGTTGCGGGTAGCAATTAGTATGCCTTCACGGCCACTTTTGCCATCCTCGGGGATGCCGTTCCGGTTCCGTGTTCTCTGGCGATACGGGATTGCGGAAGCTCAAAGGCGAAAGAGGACTTCTCCTCCTCTCTCATCCTTGAACTGTCGCAACCCGGAAAAGTGAAAAAGTGCCAGTGCAGTGTCTCGAGTTGGTGCCAGGAATTCTACTCCTTTCTTATCCCCTTTTTTCAAAAAGAAGTGAACAGTGTAGTGACTGGGCATAATGGCTATGTCCAGAACAGAAATTTTGTGAAAATTCAACGAGCAGCGCATGGCTTCGCGCAGCGAGACGTCCTCTCAGGTGGTTGGTCCGCTGGCCAATTTGAGGTTCGTGATCGTCCGCTACGACAACAAGAAGGGTCCTGAGAGCGCCGAGAGGGGGTAGGTGGAAGGACTTGTTTAGAAATTTTTTAACATTTTTTTGAAAATTTGTTCAATTTTAATCATTCAACAATTTTCCAGGAATCTGATGATTGAAAATGTTCAAAGTTCTACATCGTGTTTTACATTTCTTTTTTTTAATCTTTTCATATTTTAAATTATTTTGGAATTTTTTCAAAATTTCTAAAAATAGGTTGAAGTTACTCGGTTGTTCTCTAAATCAATAATTGTTTAATTGTCATTTATCAATCAAGACAAATTTTGAAAAGAAAAATTTTGTATATTCTTTAAAATTAATTTTTCAAAATAAGTCATTTTGAATTTTCCCCGCAAACTTAAGATTCTTAGATTTATTTTCTTAAAACCTTTAACGGTCCTGAAAAAGCTTCAAGATTTTATTTCGCAATCTTCAAAAATCTGATTGTTGTCTTTTATTTTTCGAATTTTTTTCCAGTTTTATATTGAGTCTTGATCTTCTCAAAGCTTGTAAATATCTACTAGTAATCTGTATTATCTTCAGAGATGGTAACTATCGATCATTAGAGAAATCCTTCACACACCGTGAAATTGGAATTCTATAATATCGATCAAAGGTATCTCCTCTAATACAGAGCAAATAAAGCGTACAAATAAAGCGTATTCGAAAAAGGGACTCTTCTTCCGATCTCTCCAGTAGCTTAGTGGTTAGAGCACCTGACCGGCAATCAGTTGACCTGGCGTTCGATTCCCAGCGGAGCGAAAAATTGTAAATATCTCTTGAACCAACTCAATATTTTTTTCAAAATGATAATTGTTCAATTAAATGGCTAAAAATTGAATATTTTAGATTGAAACAATATTCGAATAAGATTCGAAATGAAATGAGAGCTTCGAATTATATATCTGTGGCGACTCTATCGAATCAATACGTGGCTTGAATTGGTTTGCAGTTTGGGCCCAGTGTGAAGCGTGTAATTGAAACTGCAGCTAGTGGACGTAGGTCGAGATGCATTGAAGACTACACTCAGGCGGCGATGATGATCTACCCGTTGCCAGATTCCATTATGTGGTATGTAGTAAGTGGGACAAGCGTTCGCGCGCAGCTTGGTTCGCAAAAACAGAGGGTAAACGTCGGCGCCAAGTAGAAGATCGACAGCTTGAAGATGGCCGAACAGTGGGTTGGCGAGATCCAGTCCTTGCCAGTCGTGCATTGCTTGTTCACTTGTAAATCCTTGGCTACTTGGTTACCGGGATGTCCACCACCTGAATAGATGATGGATTGATACCAGCAGGATGAAGCGCTGAATATCCTGGCATGATTCAAGGCATCCCTTGGGTGTTGTAAAGTTGTTGCATGTGGTATGCCTGACTGTGGAGGGGTTGTTGAATGACTTGTACTGCCTGTGGATGAGCAGCCATCGTTGTAGTTGTTGCTCCACCCTGCTGGCCAGAGAGAGTCATCGAAACAGCTTGCTGCTGTTGCTGTTGTTGAGGCATGATTGCTGCAACTTGGGGTTGAACTTCAAACTGCCTGGACACGACGTTCTGTTTTCCATTTGCCTGTTGCCGTTGTTGTTGGTTTTGCTGCTGCTGAACTTGCATTTTTTTTGCTGTTGTTGAACCTGCTACGGCTGCTGTTGTTGTTGAACAGTGGAGGCTCGAACCTGCGTCGCTGCTTGTAGATCCGAGTGCGTGCGATGATGTAAGCATTCTCGATGTCTGCGTACGATTTTCCACATCGTAGTCCGTATCTGAAGGCTGATCGATGAGTCCCATATGATTCTCCTGGAACGCAGCCCAATAATTCTCCAGTAGCTCAAGATGAACATCCGGTGCCCCAGGTGTCTAGTCGGCTTCGTGCTGGACCAGAATTGTTGCGGCACATCGTCGCAACACATCACTCAACTCGACACTTGATGGAGCATTGAAAGTGGGGTCGAATACCGTCCGCCAAATGCGCCAATGAATAAAAGGAAGAAGAGGCAGTGAAGTATTTGCAGCGCGTGTTTGTGCGTGCGTAGAAGTATAGAAATGGTAAATTATCAATAAATAAATAATATATAATTATGAGTATGAATATATATATATATAATGTGTAAAATATAGAAATAAATATATATATATATATATATATATAATCTAAATAGTGAAATTAAAATTTCTTTTAAAAAAAAAGAGATAGAGCAGAGGAGAATTCTCGACCGTGTGTGGGAGATTGCTCGAGAGAGAGAGAGAGAGAGAGAAAGAGAGAGAGAGATGCGTGCAGGATAATTTCCACTGCCTTTCCCACCTTGCTCTCACGTCCTTTGTTCGTCATGAGAGATTGCTCGATCATGTGTGAAAAGAGAAAGCGCAGGGAGCAAGAGAGTGCGTGGTACGAGAAAAGTTCTCGACCGTGTGTGGGAGATTGCTCGAGAGAGAGACAGGGAGAGAGACATGCGTGCAGTAAAATTTCGACTGTCTCTCCCACCTCGCTCTCACATACTTTGTTCGTCATGAGAGATTGCTCGACCATGTGTGAAAGGAGAAAGCGTTGTGAGTGCGTGAAATGAGGAGAGTTCTCGACCGTGTGTGGGAGATTGCTCGAGAGGGAGAGAGAGAGAGAGATGCGTGCAGGACAATTTTGACTACCTCTCTCACCTCGCTCTTACATCCTTTGTTGGTCATAAGAGACCAATGCATCATGTTTGCTATTAATTGCGTGTAATGTTACATACTTGACGAAGACTGCCGTCGACTTACAGTTGATGCCTCTTTGTCTGTGCTTTTAATATCGGCTGGCCTTTGTCTGCTCTTCACGCTACGATCACCTCATTTTAGTTTCCGAATCCGGTCGATTGTCCTGTAGCTGGTTCCATGGCGACGTCCGGGCAGGCTCGTAGTTGGATGACCGGAAGCGTTACGTTGAGAGTATCTGCTGCGTGAGCTCTTGGCTTCAAGCGCGGGTCGCCGTCGTCGGAAGCACGAGGAGTCGTCGAGCATGCGGCAAGCTGGTGTCATATGTATAGGCTCTGCGTCGAATATCTGGCTCGATTGGAACAATGTTTCTTCTGTGAGGAAGGAGTTGGTGACGGGAGATAGGAGATTCATTGTGCACTGCTCTGGTGAGATAACTGACTTTATTTGGCACTACACGGTTTAGGTTCCACTGCGGTTTCACGTCCGCTCGGGTCGGAGTACGACGATGAACTAAACTGAGTTGACGCACGGTTAGGTTATCGTCTTTTTTCTCTTCTCAAATAAGACTGTTACTTTAGTCTTGTATTAGGAGTTAAAATGCTGTTATCTTTCGAATTGTTTGTTAGAGTCGTTTTACAGTAGTTGTGTTCAGAGTGTTGTTTATAGTTTTTCGAGTTTATTTGTGTCGTTAATGCTATTGATCCAGTGCCATTTTTGCTTTTGTTCAAGTCTTAATATTCTGACTTAAACTCATTTATATTTCCGACGCCTATGTGCCATTATCTTTATTTACATTTTCTAATTTAAAATCATTTATATTCTATTCTCCAATGCTTTTTCCCTTTAGGTTTTCTAATTCGTGAATCGTTTGGGAAACTTCCTTTTTAATTATGAAAGGACCTTCATACCGGTCGTCAAGTTTACTTGCCTTTTTATCCGCTTTGTTTGATAGTTCGGTTACCCTTTTTAAAACCTTATCTCCTATTTTAGATTCTAGGGGTCTTCTTCTCAAGTTATAATTACTAGCCTGTCTTTCTTTCGCCTTATCTAAATTTTTCTAGTCTTCTTCTTTTATAATTTGTAACCTTCTTAGTATATCCGTCCATTTGTCCATGCTTTGGAACTCGATTTCGCTATCGTTTTCTATGTTTTTTCTGAGCGACTGAATTGTTTCTAGTCCGTGACCTAGATTTAAAAATGCTGGGGTAAATTGGGTCGACGATTTTCTGCTAGTATGTATTGCTAATTGCAAATCGTCTATGTGTTCGTCCCAGGTGGAATGATCGTTATCTAAATAGGTTTCAATTATTTGTTTAATTGTCCTATTGTATCGCTCGATTGGGTTTGCTTGGGGTGGTATTTTGGCGTTTT
Source organism: Andricus quercusramuli (assembly GCA_932178445.1). NCBI lineage: Eukaryota > Metazoa > Arthropoda > Insecta > Hymenoptera > Cynipidae > Andricus > Andricus quercusramuli. The sequence continues at coordinate 142,600 of CAKNXH010058201.1, read as the reverse complement.
CGTGTGTCTGATACAGAATTTTTCTGTTAAGTCTCTTAGAATTTTATTTGCAAATCCCCTGTCATTATCGGTGTGGCAAATCCTAGTTGTTCCCCAACGCTGTTAATCGGGATTATTTTGACCCATTTTGTGTAAAGATCCACGAACACTAAAATGTATTGCTATAAATTAATTTAATTAAATATAAATTAAAGTTAAAATTAACCTCGCTCATCGACCTTAAAAAAGGTAATTTCCCTTCAAGAATTTTGGCTTTAAAACCAAATTTTTGTAATTTTTGTCAAATTTTAAAAATAAAAAAAATTATATTTTATTAACAAAATTTGAATTAATATGATTACTGGCCAGGAGTAGTGTTCGGAAATTTTCGCGTAAGTTTTTTCTGAGCCTAAATGTCCTGCCTAAGTTTCGTCGTGGTTTTCCCGTAAAACTTGAGCTCTAAGTTTTTTAGGTACGACTAATTTCCAGGGATTAGATCGTGGTAATTGAGTAGATTTTAGTGTGTCAGTTCTGTAAAAATAAAGTTGTGAATCTCTGATTCGCCATTTTTCGTGTTCTTCCGGTCTTTTTTTAACTTTTCTCATTTTTGTTGAGTACCAGTCGTCTGTTTTGTCATCTATGTACCCTTTAGGTTTTTCGGTACTACACGTTAATGCAAACGCGATCACTTTCGGTGATTCTCCTGATCTCGACTGAGCATCAGGGACAAAATTGGAGCTTTCTTTCCGATATATGACCTCGTTGTCATGTTCGAGTAGTTTTGATGCTCATCTGGCTAATCGGCCAGTGGGATTTTTTGAGCTATGCAGCCAGTTTAACGCTTAGTGGTCCATGATTACTTTAAAGCTATAGCCTTCCAAATATGGCCTAAATTTTCTTATGGCCCAAACTGCCGCTAGGAATTCTTTTTCAGATGTCGAGTAATGCGATTCTGCACCGTTTAGGCTACCACTCGCGTAAGCGATTACGTAATTTACGCCGTCGATCGTTTGAGTACGTACTGCTCCTAACCCCGTATTACTCGCGTCGCTTTCGAGTACGAAAGGTTGAGTAAAATCTGGACATGTCAAAATTGGTGCTGATGTCAGTTGGTCTTTAATTTTCTGGAAAGCCTCATCTTATACTAACCCCCAATCTCATGGTTGGTCTTTCATAAGTAGTCTGTTCATCGGTTCTATTATTTCGACAAAGTGTGGAATGAACTTTCTGCACCAACTTGCCATCCCTATTATGCGCTGTAATTGTTTAATATTTTTAAGTTTAGGGAATTCCAGGATTGGTTGAATTTTTTCATTGTCTATTTGGAGTCCTTTATCGTTAACTTCAAAACCTAAGTATTTGATTTCCGCGCAGCCGAACTCGCATTTGTCCGGGCTGATCGTTAAATTTGCATAATTTACTTTATCTAATACGATATTTAAATATTTTAAATGGTCTCCAAAATTTTGAGTCACAATTACCACGTCGTCTAGATAACAACAAACGTTTGGTTTCAAGTCTGGAGTAATAATTTTGTCCATAAGTCTCTGGAAAGTGGCTGTAGCATTGGTTAAACCAAATGGCATCCTTTTAAATTGATGCATGCCTTTTCCAGGGACTGTGAATCCTGTTATTGGTTTTGAGTTTCCGTCTAATCGTATTTATAAATGCGCTAATTTCAAATCGAGTTTTAAATTAAATTTTGCTGATCTTAAAGTGTCCAGTTTTTATGTCATGAGCGGGATTAGGTAGAGGTCCTTTTTTGTAATATTATTAACTTTTCTGAAATAAATATAAAATATAATATAATAATATAATAAATATATAAAAAATAAAATATGAAATATATCCTGTTCCAATAATTTATCAACAGTTTGATAAATTATTTCTTTGATTTTAGGGCTTACGTGGTAGTATCGCTGTTTTATGGGGTGATGGCCCTGCACGTCAATTTTATGTCTAGTTAAATGAGTTGCCCTATGTTCTTTTGCCTAATATATTTTTATTTTGTTTTCGGACAGTTTTTTCAGTTGAAATTGTTGGCTATTTTTCCTAAGCTATCCGTAATGTTATTTAATCTTATTTCTTTATTTAAAAAATAAATCCATTGATTTCTGTTATCAATTTCCGATATCTCGTTTGCTTTTTGAGATTCCCTTTCTATTTTATTTTGATCAGTAATTTTTTAATTTTTCAAAGGTTACTGTCACAATCCTTATAGTTTCCCTCGTATTCTTTATTATAAGATATTTTTTCCGAATTATTTTTCTTATTATTCCTTTTGACTTTTGGTTTGCCTAATGTAAACGAGTATTCTATGCTTGAGTCGTCGCTAGTGTCGGGGGTGGGGATGCTCTCCAGGCGTTGGAATTTGTTGCTCGTTGGGATGCCTATTAAGGTTGGGATATCCATCGTAGGATCTGTTACAGGAATTTGGGCATTCTTGGTTTTTTGGGATTGGTTGGGATTGGTAGGTGCTAAGGGAATTTTGTTATCTCTAACTTGTGGGATACTTTTGTTACTTTCTCTAGTGCTTTTGAGGTTAATACTACCTCTGAACTTTGGTTTCCTATCTGAATTCCTATTTTCTTCTTTTCTATTCAATGGTTTATTCCTAATTTTTACATTTTTAACTTCCTTCTTCTCTTGTGCAGTAATGTCAGGCTTAGGTTCGGTTTTTTTATTTCCAGTTACTGGGTGGGGTAATGATTGCGGGTTTGCTTCCATGGGATAGCAGGTGGGGGGATGCCCTGGTAACCAACTGGTTTCCGAGCTGTAATATGGGGTCATCTCTAGGGCTTTAAGCATATCCGTACCCAAATACCTACGTATTTAAATTTTGGGACTAGCCTGAACATTAAGGGCCGATTTCACCAACAGCGATTAAAATGGCGATTAACTAATCACGATTATTTTTTAATCAAGGTTTTAACCGACATTAACTTCTAATGCGTTCCACCGTGTCTTATCATCAAGTTTCGATTCTCCATTATTTAATCATATACCCCATTCACAATAACTTCTATTTTCTCTTCATCCGACGATTCTGATTGGTCAACTTTCAAGTCCCGTGAAGTACGTGCGCGAGCATCGGTCGCTGAGGTCATATTGCGTGTGAACAAACAGTAACGTGCTGGCTACATACTTCGAAGAAAAGAAGACAAGTGAAGATTTGTCCAGTTATTTGTGTTTATTTGTGAAAATGAATATGGATGAACATCCAATGTCTCTAAATAATTCACTCGTTCTTTAATCACTCTTGGTCTTCTATTGATAATGTGCAGAATATCTTCATCATCATCAGATGATAGAAAATCATCGTAAAAAAAATTTTCCATTTTTGAACTGTATACTGAACGCACACTGCAATTCCATAGGTTACGTTTGGTGCTACCATCGGTAATCACGCATTACGTCCGTTAATCAGCCAAAATCGGGCGGTTAAATGATGATTAAACTCTCTTAACCAGCGTTACGGAAATGGTGGAACGCAAGGCTCCGATTAAATTACAATAACCGGGGATTAACAACTTAATCGGAGTTAGTGAAATCGGCCCTAAGTGTTTTACTTTTTTCCCGATCATAATTGAAATCACTACTTGTCCAATTATGTCGACTGTATTTCCGTTCGCGACTATAAATTTTCGCGAAACGGGTTTAAAAATTGAATATTTGGAATTCCAGATTTTTTCCAGTAGTTCCTTTCCTACATAAGAGTGTGTGGCACCTGTATCTACTGGATTTAAAAATAAAGTACCTTTGAATTTTGTCATTAGATGAAAACGTGCTTCCGTTATACCACAATCATAATACTTTGAATTATTTGTGCTCTCATTTATTTTTGTATTTGAATCCTGTTTTCTGTTTGAGTTACCATTTGTCTTGTTCTGTGAGTCATTGCTATTATTATTATTCGACATTTGGCTGTTGTTACCGGAATTCGATTTTTGGAAATTGTGTTTACCGTTATTATTTCCTGAGTTATTTTCTGCCTTTTCTATTGGAAATTCAATTATTGGGTTACTTTGACCTTGATTTTGCCCTAATGATCTGGGTCTAAAATTGTGTTGATATGGCTCTGGGAGAGGTAGAAATGGAAATCCAAAGGGTGAAATTGGGAATTGATATTTGTATGGTTTTTTACCCTGGTGATTTTGAATTTGGTTTTCTTTTTGGTTATCCTTTTGGTTGTTTTTATTTCCCCTTAAATCTTTATCATTCTCTGAGTTATTTTGATCCCCGTTATCGTTATTACGCTTTTGTTCGTTTTTATCATTCTGTAATCTGTAAAACTTGCCATCGAATTTTGGATTTAGCTAGCTCAGTTTCCCATTCCTTGCCTAAGTCCTCTAGTTGCTCGAAAGTTTTGAAATCGTTCCTTTTTATGTACATTTTGTATTCTATTCTAAGGTTCTCGTAAGCTCTACGCAATTCCCATTCACGGCTTTTTCTAGGGTACAATTTTGTGTATAATTTCCTCAGTTCGATCAGATAAGAGTGTATGTCCTGGGTCTGTTTTTGGTTGCGAAATTAAATTTTTTGTCTTATTTCCTCTGAAAATCCTTCATCAATATAAGCGTGTTTGAAATCTCCGTAAAAACCGGAATGTGTTCTGCTAAAATTTTTATTTATTTCGCACCAATCTTTTGCATCTTCAATGAGTAGAGCGTCTAAATTTTCTAAAATGTCAAGGCCGTTTATTTCATAACCCCTTTTGAATCTTTTTAACTCGTCCAAGAAGTGCGCGAGACTATCTTCTTTGTTGTTTCGAAATTTGATGGGCCAATTGCTCATGATTTGAAACGGCGTTTGTATCACGCCGAAAGGATAATGAGTAGCGGGAATAGTTTTTTTTCATTCTTCCTGTAACTCGGTTCTATCGTTTCTCTTTCGTTTTCAAAAGAACTATGAGCTAACGGGTTTAATCAAAGTTTTAAATTATTTGCCCTTTCTTCCCTTCCTCGGAAAAATCTTTCCCTTTGTTGTTTCATAAATTCATTGAACTCTATGCTTTCTAAAAGTTCATCTGTTTCTAAAATGAACTGTGAATTTTTTTCCAAAAAAGAATCTCAATCAAAAGTGTCGTTGTTGGTTTGTGGGCGATTTTCTAATCTATTTCTATTTTCTATGTGAACGGTTTCGTTTGTTCCTTTTCTTATATTATTCTTTTCTATAGAACCGCCTAGGGTGGGCACGTTTTCATGATCCCAATAATACGTATTGTTAATGGGGTCAGAGCTTCTGTTCAGGGTTTGAGTTAGGTCATGGAGTGAGAGTTGGTTATTCTGAGTTTGAGTTGGTTTAGTATATGTTGATTGAGTCAGTCTGTCTCTGTCTAGCTTATTGCTTTTTCTTGGCGTTTCTATATTTTTCCTGACGAAACCTCTACCGCGACCTATCAACCTATTAATTACTTTTGGAATGGTGCCTATATTTCGGGTTGTGGTTAGGACTTCATATTCAATGGTTGGTCTTGTTGTGAGGTTGTGTAAGTTTATGTTTTGGGTTGGAAGTGCAGCTGCACCATCCAAATCTAGGTTATCATGATCGCTCTCCATGACTGTAGGTTTCGGTAATGTAGTTTTAATTTTTCCTGGTCTCAATTTAATTTATTTTAAAATTGAGTGAGGATTTGTAAGGAAAGGACACCCTATATATTCGTTTGAGAAATTTCAATTAACATTTGAATTGGTCATTGAATGGTTAGAGAGTTCGATAAAATGTTTATTTTCGTCGTAGGACACTTTGGTCAGGTGATGCGGCGCGTGACCTTGCGTTTGACTCGTGAGGGTACGTGTTGCGTGTGGTAACGTGTCGGGCGATTATAATATTCAGCGGAAAGAAAAATGTATGCTATTCCAATTTTCAGCTTTCCTTTATTCTTCGGTAATTTCCGTAATTTTTATTTATTTTTCAAAAGCTAAGTTTCTGCTTTTCCCCCCAAAATTCTAATTTTTTCAAATTTTTGATTTTATCTTTCAATCCGCCCTAGTTTCATTCTTTTTAAACTCCAATCTATTTCTATTTTTATTGCGGTTTATTTATTGTTTCCCTTGCGTAATTCGTTCAACCCCTTCATTGTGACATGCGAATACCTGCTACAATATTCACATATACTAGTAAATGGCATAATTTGAAATTCATATTACCTCAAGTATCATATGATAGGCACTTCAAAATCATTTCACAAATATATCAGGTCATTGGCACATATAAATCGTTTGCATAAACATATATATAGGCACTTATCAATCATTGCATATATACAGATAAATCGTTTTCGAGGGCAATAATCACATGTAAACATAAATGTATATATGTATAAAACATCAGTAGCATATCAATATCGAAAATGATAAAAATCAAACCAAATACAGATCAGTCAAAAATAGCCAATAGTAAATAGCAAGACATGTGAAATAAATATGATGCAAAAAGAATCCAAAAAGTTTTGTAGTAAGAGTCAAAAGTAGAAACTTTAAATTTGTGTTCCTTTCCTCAGCAAGTTTTTAGGATTTTTTTTTTTGACAAAGTTTGCGTTTCTCGGGTTGAGCGCCCTGTATTACGGAGGTAATGCCGAGAAAGGAAATTGGGAGATTGGAAAGCCGAGAAGAAGGTGAGACACAATAAAACGAATCTAGTAATGGTTTAAAAGACTATTTATTGCCACTTACATGGCGAAGTTGGCTGTCAGCCCGTGGCTGGTGCTGCCGAACGAGAGTTTCCTCGTAGAGGATTAACGAGCATCAAAGGTGGCCCAAACAAGGACCTTGGTGGTGGCTGGAGATCTTCCTTGGTATAGCGTCTTCAGGACCAGGAGAGAGCACACGGTGGCGTCGAGTGAGGAGAGCACCAATAACTGAGCAACTTCTGTGCTGTTGCTCGGGATTTCGGGTCCCCTCGGGGGATTCCGTTCCGTCTCGTGTGCGGCCCGGCAACCCTTTCGTGCAGGGACGTACCGAGTCCCGCGTTATGGTAACAATTCTGTCACATACAATAATTTACTAAAAATAAAAGTGTATTCATGACGTCAAATACCCAAATTAAATAATGGAACATTCTGTAGTTTTATAATACCTTGTTGCTTTTCAAACGAAGTAAAAAATAAAGTTATCAATAAAAAGTTTCACAAACTTTTGAATTTTAGAAACTTGCACTTCATTGTCAAAAAATTTTGTTCCTACAAGAAAATACAAAAAAATTAGATATTTGTTTTTAAATGTATTTTCTTGTTAAGTTTTGTACATTTTTTCACAAAAAGCATATAAAGTTTCAATCGGTTCAAATTTGTATGATTGCTGAGAGCATATAATTGATACAGTTTGATTTCTTTTCTTTTTTTACGTCAATATCTGAAATTATCCCATTTTGAACTGATTCCAAATTGTCTTGTAAAATCGAGTATTACTCGTTTGTTGATCTTTTATGTATAGTTCAATTTTAAAAATCATTATATTCTATATTCGCAATTCAGCAATTCACCAATAATAAAAAAAGGTCTCTTCATTGATAATAATGGTAATTTTCAGAGTAATTTTATCAATTTTTAAGATTTCCAGGAAATGTTGTTCAGACAGTCTTAACGTCATCTTAATTCGCGCGTTTTGTAAAATTTTCAAATTTCCAATTAGAAAGCGTATAATTTTCAAAGTGGCTAGAATAACTAATTTTTAAGTATTCACAATATTTCTCCCAGTGTTCGGAATTCAGTAATTTTGAAACAGTGAATATCACAGCGACTTTGTTTTTGACAGATATTTTTTTTTGTGAAAAAAAATATCCAGTTGTTTCTGCATGCTACTTGATACTACATGATATGATGCTTGTTAATAATATATTTGAGCTGCCGGATCGAATAAGGGCACATAAAATTATTTCGCGGAGAGTGGGGAGACCCCTGGAGGCTTCCTGGAACATTTCCGAATTTTGATTTTTAAAGATTATATCTAGATGTAGAATTTCATTGCGCATCTTTTTTTCCTCAGCCAAAAGTTGTAGCTTTTTTAGTTTTCCAATTAAAGCCAAAAAACTAACTGTTTGGGAAAAATCGATTTTAATTTGTTTTTCACTTCAACTTGTGCTCAGTCAGTCAGTTTTTGGAATTTTTCGATGAAAATTTCAGAGAATGTAGATCAAAATGTCCTTTGACTGGCACAATAAAAGGAATTAAGGAATTTATTTCAAAAAAATTGTTGATAATTTTTTACTGATGCTTGCCGCACATTGGACTTCTCTAACTTCCAGCGTTTCGTTTATCGAGCGAATTTTCAGCGACAAAAAACTTCCAGCGTGAAAGTTGTTAACAACAGTACAAAGAAGTTTTCTGGAAAATTTTAGCCCATCGAACAGATATTTAAGAAATTATTAACGTGTCAAGCCGCTAGCACCTGTACGCCTCGCGCGCGGACTGTTGCGAGAGTCTTAGATCCGATTCTTAATACAGTTCACCGGCGCCAAAAATAAAAACTAATCAAGAAATCAGGTAGTATAAAAGTATTATGAATGAATAAATAAATAAATTTGAATAATGTAAAATATTCTATTCATTTCATATTGGTTCTATTTTTGAGATGAACTGTGCAAAAGTAAAACAAAATATAAACATCTAATAGTTGAGATTCACCCTAATCCCTCAAATTTTTCAATGCTTTAAATTCGTGGAATTGAAAAAAGTGAGAGATCGAGAGAGTGCACTTGTTTTTGGTTCGTTTTGTAATATTGATAATCTAAAGAAATTGTTTTTGAATTTGAATCAGTGAAATTTCATTGAAAATCAGTAATAATCAGTCACTATTTTATCAGCGAAATTTCCTTTTTTTTCTTTCAGGGTAAAGAATATATATCTGTTTCAAATAAAGTCCAGAATGCAGATGTTTTTGAGCCAGTTAAACTCTGCTGCAAACGTTTGAAGTCTTATGAACAAGGATCTCATCAGAAATCAAAAGTTCAGAAAGCCTAATATTTATATAAAAGAAGTCTATAAATTTTTAAATTAATGTTAATTATATAACAGAAAAGGACTTTAAATTAAAATAAATTATTTCAATAAAATGTTATGTATATTTATTTAATGATTCATAATAATTTGATATTACCTGATTTCTTAATTAGTTTTTATTTTTGGCGCCGGTGAACTGTATTAAGAATCGGATCAGAGATTCTCGCTACAGTCCGCGCGCGAGTCGCATAGCCGCTAGCGACTTGACACCTCAATAATTTCTTAAATATCACTTCGATTGGGCTAAAAGTTTCCAGAAAACTTCTTTGTACTGTTGTTAACAACTTTCACGCTGGAAGTTTTTTGTTGCTGAAAATTCGCTCGATAAACGAAACGCTGGAAGTTAGAGAAGTCCAATGTGCGGCAAGCATCAGTAAAAAATTATCAACAATTTTTTTGAAATAAATTCCTTAATTCCTTTTATTGTGCCAGCCAAAGGACATTTTGATCTACATTCTCTGAAATTTTCATTGAAAAATTCCAAAAACTGACTGACTGAGCACAAGTTGAATTGAAAAACGAATTAAAATCGATTTTTCCCAAACAGCTAGTTTTTTGGCTTTAATTGGAATACTCAAAAAGCTACACCTTTTTGCCTGAGGAAAAAAAGATGCGCAATGAAATTCTACATCTAGATATAGTGTTTGAAAATTAAAAATCGAAAATGTTTCAGAAAGCCTCCAGGGGCCTTCCCACTCTCGGCGAAATAATTTTATGTGCCCTTATTCGATCCGGCAGCTCATTTATCGTCTTCAAAACTTTTATACATTTTAATTTAAGAGTATAGCCATAAATGCGTAGTTCTAAAACGATTCAATATGAGACAATAAATTCCGCGATTCTTCAGTTCAAAATTGAATGGTTTAATTTTCAACGCTTCGTTCAATATGTTGTTTATTAGCGCGATTATATGCATCCACAGACAGAGTGCGTATCCCTATTGAGGGATATCGGCCTAAAAACGGGGCGTCAGGAGCTGAAGGTGACGATTTTCTATCGCTAGGGGTACGATGTAAGTATCCGGGGTACAAGCTGGTGTGGATCCAGGGACATTTTGTTAGTGTGTAGGGGAAGCCCCTCATCAAGGCCCCCTGGACCTTGCTAAGAGCCTTAATATCAACTTTCTTCTCTCTTTCACCATTCCCTTTTTTCTTTTATCGCAGGATCTATAAGTACCCTTTTCTTATATGGTTGTAACGTCGCTCACAAGAGGTAACCCGTGCCTGAATTCCCGTTGGCGAAGAGGGGTACCTGCTCCCAGGGGCCCGGCCGCTTCCGGAGGACGACCTGGAAGAAGACTGGTTCGCCGGATGCGACTAGTCATCAAAAAGGGAGGGGGGTGGGTCTTTTGCCCTTCATGATTGTCTTGTTTTAGCCACCACTTTTAGCTGCCTCTCAATTGACTAGTTCTTTACTGGAAATTACTTCCTTCCCAAATTAGAAATTATTCAGTGGTTTAATTATATATGGTTTAACAATGATTGAACATTTTCAGATTTTTAGTCCGGGATATCTAAAATTTAATTTCGGGAGTTCCTGAAGTTTAAAATTCCAAAGCGACATTCACACAATTATTTTGCTAGGACTAATGCCCCTCTGTACGCGGGGCCGCTCCTTCCATTTGCTAACCAATTTAACGAAAAACTTGTAGTCTCATATTCAGAATGAAAAAAAGTTTAGAGCATGTGATGTCAAAATATCGAGGAAATTTTCACATGCTTGTATATTTCTCCCCATTTTTTTTGTTTGCAAGCTAAATAAGGGCGGAAGACGGTCGCACAAAATTTTCCTTACTTTGAAAATTTCTCTCTCTTTCCTTTTCCTCCCGGTTTGTTGGAAAAAGTCTGTAGTGAGACGACGGCATTTCTTTTCAATTCAGGTGATACGTCAGCTGTCTTTTCACAAGCAGAGTTACTCATGGTTGTTCGTAAGATGTGGATCGTTGAAGGATGTTCGATTTCGACGCTGTTTTCTTCTTGGTTAGCTGAAGGTTTTCCAATATTGTCCTTGGCGTGGTTGGTGCTGTAATACTCTCTAAATGTGTTATAACTGTGACATCGAATTTTTGCAATCCGGCATTGACCCGAGGAGAGCAACAGCAAATGCTCAATCCCACGGCGAGTAGAGCAAGGCCGATAGAGGAGCCATGGATCAACATCAGTTGATTGGCCCTAAGTCGACGTTGTAGGTTTATCTCGTTCAGCTGTCGTTCTAATTCATACAGGGATTTCTCATTTTCAGCAAAGGATTCATTTTCAACGGAGGTATCCCTTAGAGGATGCCCTTCTTCTTTAGTCGTTGAAATAAGTTCCCCTTTGTCATGCAGGTATGGAGATAGATCGGCCAGATTTAGATGTAGGAGGGGTTCGTATATAACCTCCATTGATCCGATCTTGTTTGTTGATCCGAAGAACGTTTTGTCCTGCGTTCTGAACTGACAACCGGTGCAATTTGGATTATTCCAATTTTCCAAGTCATTCAGAGTTTCAGTCTGGTTGGAACATCTTAATCCGACGGAGAGGGGCTGAGGTAGGAGACAGAGCCATCCATTCAATGAATCAATTGGACCACATTCCGATTCTTTGCTATAGGTCAGTCGGATGTCATACTTACAGAGGACCTTTGTCGGAGGGTTTAAGAGGAGTTGGCTTTCGTACGATCGATACTTCGTGTTTCCGTTAATAGGTAAGTTGTTTTTACAATTCATGTAATATGAAGTCCTTGTGCATGATTCTATCTGTCGATGATTCAGTAAGATGTGTCCTTTGTGATTCTTCCACGGCAATGTGGGAAAATTTCGGTAGGATGTAAGCACTACCTGAAGCATTCCCCAGCACTGATTGGAACACTGGTACTGGATGTAATTGGTACAACTGGTTGTAGGTATGCTCCAGTGATGGCACATCCACAAGTATACTAACGATTTCCTTTTTGTAGAGTGCTGTGATGGTGACGACGCTGGATAACTCCTCAAGATCTACCTGTGGTCTTGGGACCGGAAGTCGAATCTAGGGTGATGATCCTGCATATTCCGATAGACTGGCTCCAACTGCTTAGATGCTTAGAGGGAGAGATGCATTCGCCCCTGACGGGATATATATCTTTCCTTCGGGACGATTTACTGGAGCTATTGAGCTTTTTTTCTTGCATTGATTTATGAAACAGAGAAAAGGTCTTTTCAAGGTCTTGCCTTTTCAAGTCTTTCCGAAATTGTTGAGTCTTATTAGTTTCTTCTGCGTCGGTGCTTTCCTCGTCTTCGCTACCGGCAACCGGGGTGACCACATCAATAATTGCAGGTTCGGGTTTTAATGTTGCTGGGCAGTCAATACCTTCTCTAGCCAATTTATCGGCTATTTCGTTTCCGGGGACTCCTTGATGTCCCGGAATGTGTTCCCACATTACGTCTAAAGGCTCGAGAGCCGCCTTCATTTTTCAAATTCGGCCCGATTTTTGACTGGTTTGTTTGCGCAATTCTTCCACTCGTTTCTTTCCATTTGGGGATCCATTCCGTGGCACAATTGATCAAGAACTTTGTGTCAGTTTTTATTCCCGATTTCTTTATTCCTGCTTCGTGTGCCTTTTGAGCAGCTACTGTCGCTGCCGCAATCTCGGCCCCGTTGTTGGTCTGGCAGCCTGAGGTTGATTCAGATACGTTTAGAGGGTGATTAGGTCCAAACCACACGCCGATCCCTGTTCTTGCTTCTCCAGTATCGTGGCGACATGCACGGTCTATGTAAACATCTACATGGGAGTCTTGTATGGGTGGGAGCCAGGGGTTTGGAGCTAGCATCCTTGGCGGAGCACTTTGAGGGGTTGAATTATCCCTGGAAGCAGGCGTAGGGGGCTTGAAGGTTTGGTAGTACGCTATGTGCTTTTCGAAACAGCGGGGCGTCGGAAAGGTCATTGCTCTCGTCGCTCGAAGATAGCTCACTTGAAGATTTGCTTGAATTTTCATTGTCCTTAGTTGTAGTGGTGCTGATCTTTCTTCGCCTCACTAACCGCTTACCGATCGAGCCTTCATCAAGTTTCGAAGGCTCGACTCTCTTTTGAGGTACGTAAGTTGCTTCTGAGCTTTCACAGACAGCGCCTCTCCAAGGTCTCCCACGAGGTCTAGTGATCGCGCCGTTAGGAGCCGGTCCTTGTTGGATGGCTGAAGCCATAGTTTTTGTTGGTTTGAAAACGGTTTTACTCGCCATTGCAGGCTTCGCCTTAGCGCCTTGTGTGCCCTTGCTGGATTGTTCTGTTTGCTCGAGCGATCTGATGACCTGGGATCGGGTTTACCTTGGCCCGCATTATCCTTTGAAGTCCCTGAGGGCGTGAGGACCAGTGTCTTCACAGGTAGTGTATCAATTGTTGCCCTTTTTATATTCAAATTTGTACTGGTAATTTCGGAATTTATGCCACCAGTGCAATAATCTAGCCCCCGGATTGGCAATATAGTTCATCCAATGAATCGGCTCGTAATCACAAGACAGCATAAACTCTCGACCGCACAAATTTGGTTGGAAATTTTTCAGGACCTGGAGGATTGCAAAACGTTCCTTTTCTTCCTTGTCGTAATTTTTTTCATACCCGTTCATAACTTTAGAGAAATGTGCAACAGGCAATTCAATACCTTCACTTTCCTGAGTGAGCATCGCCCCGAAGGCACAATCTGATGCGTCGTTTGTGAGCTTGAAAGTATTTGTATGTATTTGTATTTGTATTTATTCAAAAAAGTCCCTAGGGCTAAATAGCCCTCTAAGAAACAGGATAATACAGGGTCATTACAAATGTGTGCAAGCACTGAGCGGCAGAATACTTAGTTAATCTTATAATCTAATCTAAAAACTAAATAAAATAAATAAATAGAGTCGAGCTCATAATACGTATCAAATTAGGTATCAGATTAATGCGTAGTAATTAACATTAGGTGATTATTTAGTAGTTCTTGTACATGTTAAGGTAGAAATAAAGAGGGAAAAACTGTGCGCAAAAGAAATACTTTGCAAAAGTTAATGGAAACAAAAGAAAATTTGAAGATGAAATGTTTAAGAACTAAATATGAGAGTTTACCAATGAGTAATTTCAACAGTTGGGTTAGGAGTATTGCACAAATATTTGAAAAAGAGATTCTTGTAATGATACAGGGAAGGTGCACTTCTGATATCGTATGGTACTTTATTCCATAGCCGGGCACCCCTTACTATAAATGATCTTTGAAGTTGACACGTTCTGTGAAAAGTAGTCTCTGTCTACAAATTGGAATAGCTTGGATAGATACTCAGGAGCTCTGTTTTGAAAAAGAGTGTAGAGCAAATTACTCATAACGAATTGTCTTCTCTTGGCAACATTAAGTAGACCAGCCCTATGTCTGTATGGAGTTATGTTTTCGTATTTAGGTAAATTGTAGATAAAGCGGACGCCGGCTTTTAACGCACGCTCGAGCTTTGAATTTAAATCGTCGGACAAACTATCGTATACCAAACAACCGTAGTCAAAGTGGGGAAGGATAAGACTCTTAACCAAAAGTATCCGAGTAGAGGTAGGTAAAGAGTTCTTATTTCTATATAGTTGCTGTAGAATACTGTATGTTTTCCTCGAGATGCTCTGTACCTGTTCCTTCCAAGACAACTTACGGTTATGAAAATATCCCAAATCTTTAACTACTTCCGAGAAAGATATAGCGAGATTCTCGATACGAAGTGGTGGAAAAGATGCCAAAGTTTCAAGTGACAGAGATGAAGTAGTTCCAACAACAATTGCCTGACTTTTGCCTGGGTAAAGAGTAAGTCCATTCTTCCAGGCCCAGAGGATCACACGATCAACATCCTCCTGGACTAAAACAAGTAATTCACTTAGCGAAGAAATTGGTCCCGATAAATAAATTTTGAAATCGTCAGCATATTTGTGGTAGCTGCAATATTGAAGTTCGCCTTCAAGGTCAGATGTGAACAAATTGAAGAGGAGGGGTGCCAGAATGGATCCCTGAGAAACCAAACTCTGGACCTCCCACCAGTCAGAAAGCTCACCACTACTATTAATAATTCTGTGAGACCGATTATTAAAATAGGATTTAAACCACTTAATAACAGAGTTTGCCGCGTTAGAGGATTTTAACTTTTGTAGGAGTAACTTATGATTTATCATATCAAAAGCCTTCGAAAAATCAAACAGAACAACAATCGTGATCTCCCTGTTATCCATTGCTAATTTGAGATCCGTCGCTACTTTAAGGGAAGCAGTAAGAGTGCTATGCTTTGCCCGAAAACCTGATTGCATCGGGTCAATGGCCTTGGACGATTCGAGAAATTCAGAAAGTTGCAGGTGAACAATTTTTTCAAGTGGTTTGGACAGTGCACATAAAATAGAAATTGGCCGGAAGTCCTTCGGGAAAGTAGGTTTAGAAATTTTAGGATTTGGACATATAACAGCCTTTTTCCAGATATCTGGGAAGATACCGACCTGAAGGGAAGCATTACAGATATTTAATAGAATAGGAAAGATAATTGGAAGGGCAAGTTTAATCATTTTTATTGATATTCCGTCAGTTCCAATGGCATTTGATTTGATTTCAAGTGTTTTTTCCAAAAGTATTTCAGGTGTGATGTCATCGAAAAAGAAGCTAGAGTCATTAAATGTCGAATTAAGAGGGGTAGTGGAAGATGATGATGATAAGTCTGGAACTGGGAATGGGAAAAATGTCTTTGAAACGTCATCAGGCGGAAAATTACTATCTGTAGTTTCGTGCTTGGGTGGGATTAGGTGTAAACGTCTAAGGAGATGCCAAATGTCCTCTTTTTTTTCTCTATGTGCAATCTCGTTATAATTGTATTGATTGAACGCATCTCTAATCTTAGTTTGAACCAGGTTCCCAAGTTTACAAAATTGAGCTTGTATCATACTGCTTTTTGTTCTTTTTGCAAGTCGGCGCTTGCCATCACGTTCCCTCATCAGATTTTTAATTTCAGATGTAATCCAGGGGGATGCTTTATTGAAGATTTTAGGAACGTGTAGCGGAGGAAATTTATTGAATGCGGAGAGTAGGTGATTAGTCAGAGCGTCGATTTTATTATTTATATCTGTATCTAGTAATATTTTTTTCCAATCATACATCATTAGATTTTCATGGAATGAGTGTTCATCAATTTTAGAGATTTCGCACCAGTCTTTGGGTTGGTTTTGAATTTAGATCATAGGAAAATTCAAAGGTAATCTTAATCAAGTCGTGTTTAGAGAGAAAAGGAATAGCATGTTGTTCGTAGGAGACAACCTTATCAATATCTTCTACCATCATTAGGTCAATACGAGTACTGCAACGATCAGTGTGGTGAGTAGAATCATCAGGTACAATCGAGAGTCCCGAAGAGTATACCAATGATGTTAGATATTTAGAATGATTGGAAGTGATATTTAGGCTAGTGTTAAAATCTCCAGTAAGGATAATGTTATTAAAGTTAGGAACAAATGAAAAAATTACCGATTCAGGCTCTGTGCCATAGGAGGCATTGGGTGATTTATAAACTACTCCCACTAAAACACTATCATAAGTTGACTTGTCTTCAACAAAGAGAAATTCGGTTGTGGGGTAAGTAGCTACTGAACTCACACCAACCACAGTCCCATTCAGACTATCATGCAGAAAAAGACAAACTCCACCACCTCTTCTCTCGTCTCTGTCTCTTCGAAAGCGCGAATAGTTTCCAATTGCAACGAGGCTAGAGGATACATTGGGAGTTAACCAGGACTCAGAAACAGCTATTATATGGTAGGAACTAGTACTGAAAAAAGGTTTGAATTCTTGAAAATGTGCCGAAAAAGACTGGGCGTTTACGTGACCAATGCTTAAGGTATCAATAGATATATTGAGAGAAATATTTGATAGAAAAACAATTCAAAGATTGGAAACTCACGCAGCATACGTAAAAATTGACTGAGACAAAAAGCCAATATCAACACAAACCAAACTAAGTAGGAACAATTCAAATTAGAATATCGGCAATGAATACAAGTAAAAAAGATACTAACAGAATAATAAATAATGTCGAAAACAGTGTCGTAGAACCCTAGAAAAATTCTCAACAAAAGTGGACATAATTTCGTAAATCGATATCCGGATATCCGGAGAGCTGTGAATATTGAGATGAAATTAGAACATTCAAGGTAGCCAAAGTAAACAATTGAGCCTAATAGTATACAGTTACTTTCAAAAAGACCAGTATCAATATCAAAAACTACTAGTTTGAATATAAGATCATGTTTGCTATCTGAAGATACATATGTACAAGGTATAAAAAACTGCAAAATGTTGAAAATATATTTATGAACGAGCATCGAATAGCCAAACAATAATAATAGCATACCATTGTGCGTATAACCATACAGCAGAAAGCCTAATTGCTATTGGAATCGCTCCACGTGTTGCGGCAGTGACAGTTGAATCCTAGGTGTACCATCATCCTTTCGACAAAAGATCTTCCCTCCGGCAATCCAAAGATATTTTATCTTCTTTTCTTTCCTTAAATTCAACGCAGAAGCGTAGATTATTCGAGTATAGGGCGTCAAAGCCTCACGGATAAAAATGAGACTTTTCTCATTATCTGGCCAGCCAAGATTGGCCGTAGCGAAGTCTCGTACTTTTTTCCTCAGGTCGATTATTTTATCTCTTAACAACTGTCTGCTAAACTTGGCAACAATGATGGGTGCGAGCAGTGGATTTGATGTTGGGGACTTACGAATGCGATAAACATTCATAATGTCATCCTTAGCGAAGGGAGCATCAAGAGCCTTCGCAAACGATTCTAGGACCGATGGAAGATCCTCTTTCGGCTTCATAGGTAACCCGTGAATTTCGAGGGTATTTTGAAGCGCAGCTTGCTCCTGGTAATTGAGGGAGGCTTCAAGTGAGGCTACCTTCAATTTCAGCGAGCTTACCTCCGTCTTTATCTGCGTGACCTGATCCGCATTGCTACCAGTAGAACTTTCAAGCAGATTGATTCTGCGAATATAGTCGATCTTGATTTCCTGAACCGAAGTGTTAATTTTTGAAATCCACTCAAGCTGCTTGGTTTCAAATTCCTTGAAAAGATCTCTAATCTGTTGCTGCGCCTGTACGGCCGCTTCCCTCTGAGCTTGTAAGACCGAACTGTGAATAGCCTCGATGCGTCCAGTCGGCAGGGCCATGGCAGTAACAGGGACGGAAGAAACTGTTGTAGGTAAGGGGTTAGGTACCAGATCCTTACTGGCAGGGTCGGTACCTCCACTTAGCAACGAGCTTTGATCTAACCCTGAAGGAGTGTCGCTACCATTTGGTGATTTGCAGTTCACGCAAATAAAATCGATTAATCCCTTTTTCAGGTCATCAAATGATTTTTTTGATAATCCATCATTGACGCAGGCTAAGTATCTGAACACGCCACACTTAATGCAGGAAACTGCACCCTGCGATCCTCTGGATATTGTCTTATTACACTCGGGACAAGCACCCATTGCAATACGTATTAACTACGCGAGAACTGTTGACCTCCGAAATTGAAAAATAGTCTTTTAAGCAGTAAAGAGGCCAAAAATCACCAAATGCAATATATACAATGCGCTCCGAACACAAATGCAATCACTGAAATACAATACAAAGTACGAAAGTGCCTAATAAATAAGTTATGGCAAATAAAGAACGAGACGAAACGGAGCACACGTCAAGTACTGAACAGGGCCGCACAGTTGCACAATTTCCTTAAGCTTTCGCTTTGATTTGTGCCCCATTCCCATTTTGCGTCCTTTTTAAGGAGATCTGACAAGGGTTTGGCTAGTTTAGCATAATCCTTTATGAACCGGCGATAGTAGCCTGACAGTCCCAGGCAGGGTTGGATTTTAATCCATCGCGGCAAATTGCGTGACCCCAATATGCTACATCCATTTTCAGATGTTCGCATTTGTCTGGTTGGAGTTTCAGGTTTGCCACCCGTAGCCTATAGAACAACTTCCTTGCCTTTAAATCATGCTCTTCTAGATCCTTGGAATGAACCACAATATCGTTCAAGTAGAAAAATACTTCCGTACCGTGCATAGCCTTTAGTACAGTGTCCATCAGGCGCTGAAACGTAGCTGGTGCGTTTTTTACTCCCTTGGGCATTCTTAGATACTTAAAGTGCCCGCGACGTGTTGAAAAGGCGGTCTTCATCCGATCGTCAGGATGATTTGGAACTTGGTAAAATCCACTGGCTAAGTCGAACACGGAGAAGTATTGGGCATCTCCTAAGTGGTCAAGGATGTCTGTAAGGTTGGGTAACGGATAAGCGTCTCCCATCATCTTTTCATTGAGTGCCCTGAAGCCGATAACGACCCTCCATTTCCTTTCTCCTGAAGCATAAAGTTTCTTCGGGTATATCCACAGGGGAGAGTTGTATGGGAACTTGAAGTTTCAGATTATCCCGCTCTCATGCTGTTTTTGTATTTGCATCGCTACCTGCTCGGATGCTTCGTGAGGATGTCGATATTGTTTTTTCATGATTACGTCATCGTCGTTAGTCGGGATCTTGTGTTTTATTAAATGGTGATTGTTAGTTTTTCGCCGTTAGTATGAATAATGTCTGCGAAATCCTCGACCCATTTAAGCACGTATCCTTTCTCTTCCGAATTTACGTCGGAGATATGTAGGCTTCCCTTACCTCTTCTAACGCGGTCGACATAGAAATCTCCCAGGTCCTCTCTTAAGTCCTTCACAAGATATTCAGATTTGGAATTTGTTGCCTCGTTGTCGGGGTAATCGCAGGAATCGTAAGGGATGATTACTTGTGGAGGAATTGATATTTCAATGTCCTCTGACAGGGCGTTAATCGCCAGAACGTGACATCTTCCCTTTTGCGTAGAAACGGCAGCCTCGCCCAGGTACAGTCCTTTAGGAGTGTCGATCCTTGGTATGTATTCTTCCTGGACCTCCAAATTAAGAACGTCTATTGCTACAGGTTGCCCACTTTTTGCCTTGATTCTCAAGATTCTAGGAAAAGGCTTAATTTGTGGTTTTAACATTCTTTTAGCTTCTTGAGACTCTTCGTCAATAAACGGTATTGGATTTATTAGATGTGAGACCGTAACAAGTGAATTGTGTCGGAATGATATTTGTTCCTGCCTGAGCACAGAGTTCCAATTGTCTCCACCGGATCTAAGCTTATTCCTGTTGATAGTACCGCTTTTTCGGGTTCATATTCTAATTCGTGGCGTAGGGCCCGTATCTTTATGAGATTAACATCCGAACCTGGATCCACGAGAAGGCTAGATCGCGGGTTTCAGAATGCAGACGCTGTCAAGGCGACAACAGGGGAACCACCTTGTGTGTCCGATGGGCTCGCTGCTGCGTCCGCGCGGCGAGCCGACTGGAAGTTTAAATCTCCTGGTACTCCCGGAGAACCTGACCTCGGGGGCGTCATGTTTCCTGCAGGTCTTCCGTACCTTTGCCATGAATTGTTAATTTCGACGCCATTATCCGTTGGGTACCCCTCAGGAAAAGAAGGTGCGGGAAAAGTTGGATGATAAGGATATTGATAGGGAAGCTTCGGAGGGTACTGTGGTGGATAGCGATAAGGATATTGAGTGGGGTAAGGGACATATGGAGCTGGGTGCTTAGCAGGGGCGGGCTGTGGATAAGTCGACGGAGCAGTGCTCGAGCTAGAGCTCGTTCTTGTTGCATCCTGCGCTTCCCTCTTATCTTTCCTTTCCATCTGTCTTGAGTAAGGACTAGGTTAACGTGACCGTTCGTTGACATTTTCTTTTGGCTGAGAAATAGCGTAGGCAGAAAGGTGGTTCTTAGCTCTCTCCAGTTGTTTCTGCCTTTCTCCAATATGTAAGGCGTGGTCGAGAGTTTCAACAAGATCCTTGAGGTTCCTCGTATCCACGAAAGTAGATATTTGGCCCTTGACAAACGAGTCGAGTGCTTCATCTGTCACTGGACACATTATGATGTTACTTTCTTTCGTTTTATCAGGAAGTCCCGAGTGGTAGATTTTCGTGTACTTTTCTTCGACCGCATGCCTAGCACCATTTAATAGACCTTGAGCTCTATCGTAGTAATCCCTTACCGTCTCATTTTGACGCATACGGAGATTCACTATGTTCTCGAAGTACCATTGGTATTTTTTGTAGGGGCAAACCGTTTCTTTAGGTGAGCGATTAAATCGTTCAGTTTATGAAAACGCTTATCCCTAACACTATCACGGGCAATGGCCTTGAGTTTACTTAGAACTATCTCGATGAGCCCAGGTTCATTGGCTTCGGTAATATAAACCGCGCTATTGGCCATGTCCTGCAAAAACTCACTCAATTTGGGGGTCTTCCCGTGGAACTGCGGGATGTGATAAGTACTCTGCTGCAGTGTCATGCATTCCAGTACTGAGGCCATTGCTGCAGCCATGTCAACATCCGTATTTTGATTTTTGATAGTGATGTTTGAATTAACTTCGCTTAACTCCGTGAGGTGGGCACCGCTAGAATGCTCTCCATTATCATCACCATTGTTAGACATTTTGGGCAATGAAAATTATTGGAGGGGTTGATACACAAAAGTGAGTTTTATTTTCTGAAATTCCAGCTAATTTTTATTCAGTGCAAAGGTACTCCATATACCGTAAAGAATCGATGTACTAACAGGAATCCCGCAATCCCTTGGAATTGGCCGAGCCCTAAATTAGCGTTATCGGAGATGGCGTGAAAAGGAAAGCTTAATCCTTTGATTGATAGTTCTACGATTCCTTTAATTGTTAGTAGCAGGTCACCATAGGCGATCTCGGATTTTGGGAGGTCGAAGTACGGAATTGTCAAACAACTTTAGAGAATGTAATTAATGGCGGTATTATTTCTACAGCTTAATCGTGCTATTCCTTGCATTTCCTGGGAATTTAGCCTGATACAAGTCGGCACGGATGAGTTGAAAACGGGATCCGTATCTGTCACATAAGGGGCCATTGATCAACTTCGATTGAGGGTGATTTCCCTTATAAGCTGCCTGCACGATCCTACTATTTAGTACATGGGGTACCCATGCAATTGACACAGGTGTTCTATTACTTGTAGACCAGCAATCAATCTTATTTGAGCTCCTCCTATCGGTGTTGCGTCCGGAATGAGGTTAAAGTGGAAGTTCGCTTCTACGATCTCCACTCCCAATTCTCCTATTATAGTCAAGGTAATATTATCGAACGTAACTTCGCAATCGGGAATCTGGTGGTAAGGGGTATTCAAGCTACCTAAGTCGATGTAGTTGCCGTTTGTATTCCAACTAAAAATTAGTTCCACGATTCCTGTATTCAAATCATCGCTGTGCAACTGAATCGTAGTAGGCAGTCGCCTTTCGGCTGTGCACGTAATGTCGTTTCTGAATGGGGGCATTGAGTTGACAACAGGTGCCACACCAGAATTTTTTTGGGAAAAACAAATACATTTTTTTCTTGATTCTGTAGAATCACGTAGAATCACGGTATTGTCGTCAGAAGAGTCACCATCTACGAGTTTTGCCGTGGGGATTATTACTTTTCGTTCAGGGTGGTTTTCCTCTCGAAATTCGCGCCTTCTTTGTTGGAGGGCTTCTTCGCGATCTAAGTCGATCGTCACAATTTGTAGATTTGGAATTGTGGGTGCAACTTTGGGCATGGAGTTCTCAGGTCGCTTGATTGGCTGAACTACGCATATAGGAACTGTCCTTCGAACGGGGGAGACCAGACTACGCTAGATGGCCCACCTGAGGAGTTCAGTAGACTTTTTGTGTTTTCACCCAGACCTCCTTCCTCTTTTACAAGGTCGAGTCGAGGTGCTTGCACCCCTGGAGTGGTTCATGTGCTATTTTGCCAAGCATTCAAATTTCAATCCGAGTCCTTACAAATAATTGACGAGCAAGGGTGATTATCTACGAAGATCGCTTGCGGCTTTTACATAAAGCTAGGAACTTTGGACGCTGTGACGGCGAAGAGAAAATATTCCTCTACTATCAGCGCAGAAATTATAGGCATCTGCCTTTGAAGCTTAACAGCTCAGCCACAAAAAATGCTAGAATAATAAGTAAATAGGCATTTGAAGGCTGCAAGTGTTCCACGTAAATGAGCCCGAAGACGTTAATGTAAAAATTTTTTTGTGGTTTGCAGACTGAAAAATGTGAAAAAAAGTAAGGAATTTTGGGCACATTTAAGAAGAGTCAACTTTAGAGCATTATTTCTTATACAAGGGGTAATGGGAAAAATTTGCAAAAATTCATGAATATGAGGAAAACCTTTGTGAACAAATTGCAGTTGACAAATTTGAGAAATAATGAAAATTGTTATTAAAAATTGCAGAAATGTACAACTATACTATCTCCGGTTCTAATAAAGATATGAAAGCGATTCAAACTGCAAACTTTAACGAATAGGCTCTGTAATTATTTATAATCTCCCGGAAGCATGTGATTGTTGTATTTTTGGTGGAAATCGCGATATTTGTAGACATTTTTTTTGTTGGAAGACAAGTGTCAGAAAGCAGCGGGGATCCTTTTTTTTTGCTTCCGACCGCTCGTGCCTTTCTTCGACTCGTGCTTCTGAACCCTTGCCCAGACATTTGACGCCTCCTGCAACCAGTGCCGTATCTCTTTAAGCGAAGTACCTTGGACTTGTAATATTTTCAGAAAAACCAGCGTCATTTTGTTATTGTAAAACCTTTTTCAAATTTTCGGGTGGATTTCAAAAGAAGACAGTAACATATATCAGAATCAGAAAGAAGGCGATAAATATATAGATGAGGAGAAAAAATTGGGGTTTTATTTGAGAAGCAAAGCACAACATTTTAATACGCGTAACTTCGTACACATTATTTTATGCAAATTGGAAAATCGGTTGAAAGTTTATTCTAATTTTTGGTGAAAACAATCTCCTACTACATTTTTGGTTGAGAATTCAGTTTTTTTTGCTTCAAATGCATAAATCTTATTCTGATAAAATTCAATTTTTTTGTTAAAATCTTGCTAGAAAATTGAATTTTTATGTGGAAAATTAGTCTCTTTTCTAGCGAAACTCATCTTTTTATTACTTTTTGCTTGAGGATTCAAACGATTTTCAAAGAAATTGTCTTTTGGTTTCAAAATTTTACAATATGGTTGACATTTTCTTCTCTCTTCACTGAAAAATAATTGTTAGTTGAAATATCAACTATTACATTCTTCGTCGAAAATGTATCATTGTTTAGTTAAAAATTTTACTATTCACTTGAAAACTCATCCGCTTTCTTACAAATTTATATATTTTGTTATATTTTATATTATATATTATTAATATAAATATAAATATTAATATAATATAAATATAAATATTATTATAATTTATTATATATTTTGTATACATTTTATATATTTCGTCTACATATTATGTATCCATATATTTTGTTACAAATGCATAAGTTTACTAGGAAATTGAATTATTTGGTGTAAAATTGAACTATGTTGTTGGAAATCAGTTTTGTTTAAAATAATTTCACTCAGTACTGATTTAATGAATTGACCAATTAGTCAATGCAAAAATTGCTTTTTGCAATACCTTAAGTGAAAGCACCACCGTTTTCTTGATTTTAAAGTTTTTTGAAATTTTTCGGTGCATTTTTGCACATTTTTTCTAATCAGAAAACTACATGTGGGCTAATTTACACTAAATTTCAATAAATTTCAATTCCGACCTGCACTGAATAATAACAATCGGCCCTTGTCAGGGCCAACAAATGTTTTTGACGAAGGTTTATTCTATCAAACATGCTTTCCCTATTTTTTTAAAGCCATTGGGTGTTATTGAAATCGGCACACTTTTTGTAGTATGCAATTTTTAGTCTACCTTATGGTTCTTCCAGAAAACGCAAAACAAGCATATTACAAAAATCGATTTTTATACCTTCTTTATGTTCATTTTGCAGGTTCATTTGGAGAATTAATAATAGTACAACAGCCTACAATTATTTTATGTACAAGCCTAACGACCACTCCCATTTACTATATACACGATTTTATGTCACGAATGAAAGAGATACGGCACTGGTTGCAGGAGGCGTCAAATGTCTGGGCAAGGGTTCAGAAGCACGAGTCGAAGAAAGGCACGAGCGGTCGGAAGCAAAAAAAAAGGATCCCCGCTGCTTTCTGACACTTGTCTTCCAACAAAAAAAATGTCTACAAATATCGCGATTTCCACCAAAAATACAACAATCACATGCTTCCGGGAGATTATAAATAATTACAGAGCCTATTCGTTAAAGTTTGCAGTTTGAATCGCTTTCATATCTTTATTAGAACCGGAGATAGTATAGTTGTACATTTCTGCAATTTTTAATAACAATTTTCATTATTTCTCAAATTTGTCAACTGCAATTTGTTCACAAAGGTTTTCCTCATATTCATGAATTTTTGCAAATTTTTCCCATTACCCCTTGTATAAGAAATAATGCTCTAAAGTTGACTCTTCTTAAATGTGCCCAAAATTCCTTACTTTTTTTCACATTTTTCAGTCTGCAAACCACAAAAAAATTTTTACATTAACGTCTTCGGGCTCATTTACGTGGAACACTTGCAGCCTTCAAATGCCTATTTACTTATTATTCTAGCATTTTTTGTGGCTGAGCTGTTAAGCTTCAAAGGCAGATGCCTATAATTTCTGCGCCGATAGTAGGTCCAGAGCGGGCGAATGACTGGAGAATTTGAATAAGCCTTATCTTAGTTCAAAGTAGAATAATCACGATTCAAATTTTTCCTGTTTCCTATCTTGTGGAAGGAAGTAATAGTTAGAATTGATTATAATTCAATCAAGGCTTCGTTGCACTATTTTTCCTTTAAGGAAGTAACCGCAGTCGAGTACCACAGCACTACCTCAAATTAATTCGTAACATTCAGACTAGAAAAAGGAATGTCTTTTTAATCTTTAACAACAACTGACAGCAACGTCGTATCGATCAATTGAGGCTCCTTGATTCTAAGTCACGGAGTCAGAAACTGCGGACGCTACAACGGGCGAAGAGGAGGTATTCGCCCAAGTCCAGAGCGGGCGAATTCGTAAGAAAGTACAGATTAAAATAGAACTATTTTAATTTGGTCTTTCTTGTATTTCTTGTCCGAGAAGGATTAGTAGTTGGCCTGAATCTCAACGTGAGTAACAGAACCAGTGGCTTCGACGTATTTCTCACAGAGCTGAAGGCTTACCGAGCCGAATTTGAAAGAAAAAAATAATTTTCAATTACGCTTTACGGTACCACTTTCCTTAAGAAGGTGAGCCACAGTTAAATAACACGTAACCTGTTTAGTCAGAGTACGAAATTTCGATTAAAAAAAATAAAAAAGGTAGAATCCCGCTGAACCCTCAGTAGTCTCTTTTCTGGACCATGCACACTCTATAGTAAAGCATCACAACCTTATCTACACTTAACTTCCTCCCTTTTATTTGAGACCCGATTTTCCTATTGAATCTTATTTTAATATTTTGGGAATTCTAGACTGATGATTACATGCGAATATTACACAGAGGTTACTTGGCCCTTAGCGGTGTCAGGGAGTTTCTCAGTTCTCTTTTGCTTAACTCTTTTTGAGAATTTGGTTCTGGCTTCTGCCTGGTTTAACAGATTTTCGAAAAAGGACGAAAACTCGTCGTGACTTGTTAATTTTTAGGACCCGAATTCCTGAAGCTCGATAATCTCCCTTGGGACCTTGGGGGCTACAAAAACAACCGATTTGGCTTCAGATTCACGGACTGCGGTTTTTACTACGACAGGGTTTGAGCTCGTTTTTCTCGTAACATTATCCCTGAGCGCTGTCTTTGCTTATTCTTAGCATTACTGCTGCCCGCAACATTAGGCATTTTTATGTTGTACCATAATTGGGATTGATGAATGTCCCGTACAAAAATAATTCTAGAATCAAATGCAATGCAGCCAAATCAAAAATACCGAGCAAGTTAATGCCCGGGTTTTTGGTTTGATCTGGTGGCAGTCTAGCCGGTAAAGGCGTGAGCATAAGGTTTAAGCCCTACTCTTTGGAGTAAAGTTGAGAAACGCCGTTCCCAGTCAAGGAAATAATCAAAAGAACCCTTGAGATAAGTTCCAGTATTTCCGCTAATAAGTGGAAAAACTGCCAAGTTCAAAATACCGAGCAAGTTAATGCGAGGTCCCCTGGCAAGCTAATGCCCGGGTTTTTGATTGAACATGGCAGTACTTTATTTCCAAACGGTTTATTAGATCATTTGCATCAAGGCATTGCTACCATAATTGAAAATGATGAATCACACGTAAAATTTTGAATTTAAAAATTTTATCTATAGCTACCTGGTAACAAAAGTTACTAGCATGAAATTATTTTGTAATTACTGATACGGGGGGGGGGGGAGTCTCCCCGAAACTGAAGAGACGAGAGTCTCCTGATTTTGATGTAGGTCTTTTCCCCTATTCCCGGTCTGAGAATTGTTGTCATGAAAATCTGAATTACGTAAGACAAGGGGTTTCGTGAAGTCAAAATAAAATATTTTCTTGAGCCTAAAATTCCCAAAGAAGATACAATATATTTGGTTTAAGTCAAACAAAACATTCGGTATTATGAAAAGAAAAGGCATCAGTACAAATGAATGACTGAAACGATGCAGCTTACTGAATGAAATTCATTATACTACCGCTGGTCGTCGAACAGAAACCTCAAACAAAAAGGAATAAACGATTTTCCTTGTCTTCTCAAATCTTCAGCGGAATCGAGCGGGCGAGATTTGAAATTTTGCACGCTTATTATCTCATGATAATAAGCTCTAGTTCTCTTATGTTTGCGGTACACACATACACGAACACTTATCACTCCACAAATTCGCTTTTATAAGAAATAGAAAAATATCTATTTCATATGAAAGGGAACAATAGTCGTTTCGCGAAAATTGCCCCTTTTCGTTTTGAGATTCGAAAAGGTGCAGTTCTCTTTAGACTAATTTTTGAAACTTCGTTTTTTTTACAGGCTGAATTCAGTCCTGCCTTTCGTCGGCAAGAAGATTATTTTTATTTAACGTCCGAACGATTGAGTTTATCCCTTTCCTGCACTAGATCCCTTGACGCCTGTTCAGGCCGTTCACTTCCCGTTACTGGCTAAACTAAATGTTTTTAGCGAGAACAGCAGGTATAGTGGACTTACAAAATTTCGACTAGCTTGTAATAAGGTAAACTAAACGTTCCAAGTGTGGACGGGCGAGCCAGGGGTGTTCCCTCTAACTAGAGTAGTTCCGGTTGGTCCCAGGTTGCTCGAGTGACTGCGATGATAATTTTGATGAGATGTAGATCGTCCGTTCATAAGAGGGGTAATTATGTTACGGATTTTTGCGAGGTAAGGAGAATCTTGGGTAGGAGTGGAAGGGATGTCGTGGGACTCATACTTGGGTTCTGATAACTTGCAGAAGCTATTTGCATTGTCTTCTTATCTACGTGTATATGAGACAGGAACTTCGTCAACATTCAGACCATACCAGATATGATACCAGGTTCGAGGTTTCCAACCAGAATATGATTTTGGTATTTATTATACTCCACCATAATTTCAATTTTTTCCAATGATTAATATGTTCCAACTGATACAATCAATCAATCATTAATATAACTAATTATTGATTAATTGTTAGTGCATAGTTATTAGCAATTATTCCGAGTGGATGTATTGGAAAGAGAAAGAAAGGGCGTGGAAGGTAGCTTAGGCCCGGCCGAAGCACATCGCGTCGTGGCTACACGTGCAGTATCGAGTAAGGAAGAGACAGAGAACACCCGGTGCTTATACCTTAGCGTAGGAAGGAGCGAGTAAGGTGTTTGCGTGTGTGGCGTATACGAATGCCCATGTGTTGAATATGTTCCTTCTTCCTTGGGCAGATGGAATTATGTCGCTTGCTGTTTTTAACTCATTCTCTACAACTTACAATGCTCTTCATTTATACCCTATGAACGCATTGTATAAAAATCGGGACATTCTTATACTCACGCATGAATACATTGTGTAGGGCTACACGCATAATTCTATATTAGTTTTTATTTAAGATTTAACATAAATTTATTTATTTCCTGAAACTTTTTATCATGCGCATGTGTTCTAATTTTAAATTGTTAATGTTAAAGATTTCTTTGTCTCGAAGCCAACTCTCTGACTGATCAGTCTAGAGCTCAGGAATGCAACATGATCGTTCCTATCGCAAGCTGTAGAGTTACAAGAGTTGCGAGGTGCGACTTTGTATCAGCTTTGTAGTCATGATTTTAATACAGTGTGAAATAATATTCCACACTGAACCAAAATCAGACTTAAAATTAAATTCACCCAGCATCGGTTGTAACATCCCTTTTTAAAACTTTCTTCAAATTATTTATTAATGCTTTTTAATTTATGAATTTTCTCATGATTCACAAATTTTAATTTTTGATCCCTTTTAGCTGCTCTATTTGGTAGCCTAGTGGCAGGTACAAAGGAAACTTCTGCAGGCATTGAAAACTGGAATCTGAGTAGCTTTAAACAGGCAGCACTGAAACGATACTGGGCAGTGCCGTTTGAGTGCTACTTCAGTGCCGTTCAATTCGCAGAAAATGAGTTTAGAGGTTCCAACCCGAATCCCTTTTTCAAATTTTCTTCAAATTACACAGGACCACAAAAGATTTTTTGCTGGAGAATGGATCAGGACTAATCGTATCTTATGTTTTTGGGGTCGCTGAAACCGAATCTGGGCGTGGAATATTCCTATCATGTCACAGTTCCACAGAAATCAAGATTTAACTTCGAAATTTATGATGAGTGAGTGAGTCCATTTACCTCCCACTATTGGGGGTGCCTGATTTAAGTGCGTTCCGTTGCCTCTCGATGTTTGAGGTGATGATTTGATTGAGTTTCCTAGCTTCAAACTGTTTAGGGTGCTTGATATGAGTAAGTCCGCTTGCTTCTCACTGTTAAGGGTGCTTGTTGTAAGTGAGTCCCTTTGCCTCTCACTGTTTGGAGTGCTTGATTTGATTGAGTTCTCTCGCTTCTCGCCGTTTGGGGTGCTCGTTTTGAGTGATTCCCCTTGCCTACCAGTATTGGGAGTGCTTGATTTGAGTGAGTTTCCTTGCGTCTCACTATTGGGGGTGCTTCATTTGAGTGAGTTCCCTTGCCTCTCGATGTGTAGGGGGCTTGCTTAGAGTGAGTTCCCTCGCCTCTCGATGCTTAGGTTGCTTGATTTGAGTGAGTCTGCTTGCCACTCACTATTTGGGGTGCTTGATTTCAGTGAGTTCCCTTGCCTCTCGATGTTTAGGGTGCTTCATTTAAGTCAGTCCACTTGCTCTCACTATTAGGGGTGCTTGACTTGAGTGACTTTCCTTGCCTCTCAATGTTGAGGGTGCTTGATTTGAGTGAGTTCCCTCGCCTCTCGATGTTTAGGTTGCTCAATTTGAGTCAGCCCCCTTGCCTCTCGCTATTTGGGTGCTTGATTTGAGTTAGTCCCCTTGCCTGTCACTGTTTGGGGCTTAATTTGAGTGAGTTCCCTATCCTCTCGATGTTTAGGGTGCTTCATTTAAGTGAGTTCATTTGCCTCTCACTGTTTGGGGTGCTTGATTTGAGCGAGTTCCTTCACCTCTAATTGTTTGGGGTGCTTGATTTGAGTGAGTCCCATTGCCTCTCACTATTGGGGGGGGGGCTTGATTTGAGTGAGTTCCCTTGCTTCTCGATGTTTAGGGTGCTTGATGTAAGTGAGTCCCCTTGCTCTCACTATTAGGGGTGCTTGACTTGAGTGACTTCCCTTGCCTCTCGATGTTTCGGGTGCTTGATTTGAGTGAGTTCCCTCGCCTCTCGATGTTTAGGTTGCCTAATTTGATTGAGCCCCCTTGCCTCTCCCTATTTGGGGTGCTTCATTTGAGTGAGTTTCCTTGCTTCTCGATGTTCAGGGTGCTTGTTATGAGTGAGTCCCCTTGCCTTTCACTGCTTGGGGTGCTTGAGTTGATTAAGTTCCCTTGCCTCTCACTATTGGGTGTGCTTGATTTGAGTGAGTTCCCTTTTTTCTCAATGTTTAGGGTTTTTTTTAGTTACTCCCCTTGCCTCTCACGGAATGTGGTGCTTGATTTGAGTAAGTCTCCTTGCCTCTCACGGAATATGGTGCTTCATTTGAGTGAGTCTTCTTGCCTCTCAGTGTTTGGGGTGCTTTGTTTGAGTGAGTCGCCTTGCCTCTCACTATTTGGGGTGCTTGTTTTGAGTGATTCCCTTGCCTCTCACTGTTTTGGGTGCTTGAATTGAGTGAGTTCCCTCGCCTCTTGATTTTTAGGTTGCTTGATTTAAGTGAGCCCCCTTGCCTCTCACTATTTGAAGTCCTTGATTTGAGTGAGTTTCCTTGCTTCTCGATATTTAGGGTGCTTGTTATGAGTGAGTCCCCTTGCCTTTCACTGCCTGGGGTGCTTGATTTGAGTGAGTCCCCTTACCTCTCACCATTGGGGGTGCTTGATTTGAGTGAGCTCCCTGGTCTCTCGATTTTTAGGGTGCTTGCATTGAGTCAGTGCCCTTGCCTCTCATTGTTTGGAGTGCTCGATTTGAGCGAGTCCCCTTGCTTCTCACTATTTGGGGTGCTTGATTTGATTGATTTTCCTTGCTTCTCACTGTTTAGGGTACTTGCTTTGAGTGAGTTCCCTGGCCTCTCACGGTTTGGGGTGCTTGATTTGAGCGAGTCTCCAAGCCTCACACAGTTTGCGGTGCTTGATTTAAGTGAGTCCCCTTGCCTGTCACTGTTTGGGGGCCTTGATTTGAGTGAGCTCCCTTGCCTCTTGATGTTTATGGTGCATGATTTGGGTGAGTCTCCTTG
>CAKNXH010058201.1:91765-110832 GCA_932178445.1 Andricus quercusramuli | reverse complement strand
CCTTGCCTGTCACTGGTTGGAGGCCTTGATTTGAGTGAGCTACCTTGTCTCTTGATGTTTATGGTGCTTGATTTGGGTGAGTCTCCTTGCCTGTCGCTGATTGGGGTGCTTGTTTTGAGTGAGTTCCCTTGCCTCTCGATGCTTCGGGTGCTTGTTTTGAGTGACTGCCCTTGCCTCTCACTGTTTGAGGTGCTTGATTTGGGTGAGTTCCCTCGCATCTTGATGTTTAGGGCGTTTTTTTGAGTTACACCCCTTGCCTCTCACGGTATAGGGTGTTCGATTTGAGTGAGTCTCCTTGCCTCTTACTGTTTGGGGTGCTTGATTTGAGTGAGTCCTCTTGCCTGTCACAGTTTGAGGGGCTTGATTTGAGTTAGTTCCCTTGCCTCCCGATGTTTGAGGTGCTTCATTTAAGTGAGTTCCTTTGCCTCTCACTGTTCGGGGTGCTTGATTTGAGTGAGTTTCCTCGCGTCTTGATGTTTAGGGCGCTTTTTTGAGTTACACCCCTTGCCTCTCACGGTATGGGGTACTTGATTTGAGTGAGTCTCCTTGCCTCTTACTGTTTGGGGTGCTTGATTTGAGTGAGCCCTCTTGAATGTCACTGTTTGAGGGTTTGATTTGAGTGAGTTCCCTCGCCTCTCGATTCTTAGGTTGCTTGATTTGAGTGAGTCCCCTTGCCTCTCACTATTTAAGGTGCTTGATTTACTCAAATCAAGCACCCCAAACAGTGAGAAGCAAGTGGACTCACTCATTTTTAATGAGAAACTGTTACGTGAGAGGAATATTCCATGGCCAGATTCGGATTCAGCGACCCCAAAAACGTAAGAGACGACTAGTCTTGATCCATTGCCCAGCCAAAAATATTTTATGGTCTGGCGTGATTAACACTTTTTTTAATTTATGAATTTTCGCATTATATATATATATGTATTTAAGTTCAGATTAGTATTTTTCATTTCTATATTTTACAGTTTTGCAATTATACTATTCTGAACTTGAATTCGAAAATCCTGCCTGTTTTAGAGTATCTCATTTCATTTACGAGATACATTACGTTCATTCGAATTTTAAACATTTCAAAAAAAAGTTCCACATCTGAAATGATCGAAACCCGCAGATTTTAAATTTCTATCTTTCGCAGAGGTAATTTCAAAATTTTACAATTTTTAATTTCTCATTTTTAATCCCTTTTAGCTGTTCTACTTGGTAGCTTATTCGCATGTATAAAGGGAACTTCTGCAGACATTTCCCTGCTAAAAATTACTCCAGAAAGAGTATGATTTGATCCGAAATTAGTCCGGAATTCAAAACCTGAAATTATTTTCGTTGAACTAAAAATGGAAAAAAGTCCGGTGTAATCCGAAATTTATCCGAACGTAAACTTTCATTTCCGAAAGAGTCCGACTTGATCCAAAATTAGTGCAGAACTCAGTACCTGAAATTATTCTTGTTAAAGTAAAACCGGGAAATCGTCCGCTTAAATCCGAAATCCGTTCGGTCAAAAACATCAACTCCGGAAATATTCTGATTCTGTCCGGAATTAATCCGCTGTTTTCAGTTGTCATTCGGTGAAATTAAAGTGAAAACGGAAAATCGTCGATCAAATCCGAAATCTGTCCGGTCTGAAACATCAATTCCGGAAATAGTCCGATTCTATCCGAAATTAATCATCAGGTTTTAGTTAGCATTCGGTGAAATTAAAGTGAAAACGGAAAATCGTCCGCTTAAATCCGATATTCTCCCCGTCAAAAATATGTACACCGGAAGCGGTCCGATTCTATCCGAAATTAATCCGCAGGTTCAAGTTGTGATTCAGTGAAATTAATGTATACCATTAAGCCATTTCCCTTTCGAGGTAGGCGTGACACTACCCGACTCGGGTAGTGTTTCTAGGTGGATAGTTTCTTGTAGTAAAGAACTACAAGTTTGGGCTCACCATACCCACGACGCCAACAGCACGCAGTAGTATTATTCCCCAATGGTCACCCATCCAAGTACTAACCGCGCCCAACACTGCTTAACTCGAGTGATCTAACGAGAACTGGTTTTTTCAGCGTGGTATGGCCGTTAAATAAATGTGAAAATGGAAAATCGTCTTATTAAATCCAAAACCTGTCCGGTCTAAAACATCAACTCCGAAAATAGGCTGATTCAATCCGAAATTAATTTGCAGGTTTTAGTTGTCATTCGGTGAAATTAAAGTGAAAACGGAAAATCGTCCGCTTAAATCTGAAATTCATCCTGTCAAAATCATTCACTCCGGAAGCAGTCCGATTCTATCCAAAATGTATCCGCAGGTTTGAGATGTTGCTGAGGAAACAAATGAACTTTTGAGCA
This sequence comes from Andricus quercusramuli, assembly GCA_932178445.1. Taxonomy (NCBI): domain Eukaryota; kingdom Metazoa; phylum Arthropoda; class Insecta; order Hymenoptera; family Cynipidae; genus Andricus; species Andricus quercusramuli. Next base: position 108,498 of record CAKNXH010058201.1, on the reverse strand, counting down.
AGTATGCGGATAATTATATGGTTCCGATATAAAATGAATCTGTACATGAAATTGTATCTACTGCTCTCTTGGAAACAAAGAGCAGTTGGCGGAAATGATGATGGGTTTGATGACGATGTGGAAGAATTAGCAGTAGATCGGAATGTTGATAGAATTTACGATGATGTGGGAGAAAAGGAGTGTATGGGAATGATGATGGAATTGACGATTATGTGGAAGAAACAGTTAATGGGACTGATGATGGAATTGTCGATGATGTGGAAGAAGGATCAGTGGACAGGAATGTTCATAATTGATTCAAATGGTTTTTTTTTGCTGTTCTCTAAACTGTATGCTTTGATTGTACGTAATATTTCACTATTTAACATACTTCGCTCAAATGTTTTTCTAATTTTTTTCCTAGAATTGCATTAAAAACGTAATCAAAAATGAATTTTCGTTCAACTTTTTAATATCCTGTTTTTTCTGATTTATAATTGAATACTCTATAATTGTACCGAATTTCATTTTTTTAGTTCAGCTTGCTATACAGGCTAAGAGTAGGGTGTATTGCGTTCGCGAATAACGAGACAAATATCGGGCAAAGACAGATAAGATCTGAATTATTCGCATTCGTCAGGAAGGACAAATTTCGGATTTACCCGGATAAATCGCAACCACCAGACCGTACAAAACATGGACATGACCGTACACAAGCAGCCAAAAATAGGACTAATTGCATCCGCCAGACCATATAATACACGCTCATGACCAGACACAATCCGGATTGATCACATCCGACAAACCGTATAAAACACATACATGACCGGACACAACCCGATTTATCGCATCCGGCAGACCGTACAAAGGACGGACTTGACCGGACACAATTCGGACTAATCACATCCACCAGACCGTTTACATAATCCTGCTGAAATTTCGGATAAATTTCGGATTCCGCAATTAAAAAATTAAATATGACTCGGAGCACCAAAGATTTTTGGCTCGGCACTGGTCGTGTCTCAGAAGCACTAACAATTTTCTTGGTTAGTATATGAGGACCGTTTCGAAGGATATACTCAGCATGCGATATTCTGCGTTATAACATGCGTTATATATGTAGTAGTGTTAAGTTAAGCTTTAGAAATAGGTTTGTGTGCGTTAAATAAATGAAGAATGCATTTCTCGTGTGTAAATTGCTTATATAATCTTGTTATATAACATTAAGGCGGACCGTCATACCGCATACAAAACGGACATGATCGGATACAATCCGGATTGATCGAATCTGTCAGACCGTACAACTTTCGGATTCTACCGGACAGTATACAGATTTATCATTTTTTTCGTTCTACTTCATCCGGAAAATTTTTTAATACACCGGGATAGAATCCGGATGAAGCCCCGGACCTAATCCGGATTGATAGCATCCGTCAGACCGTACAAAATGCGGACTCAACCGGATCTAACCCGGACGATCGAATCCATCAGACCGTTCAACTTTCGGATTCTACCGGATGATATTCGCATTAATTTTCGTACTCCTTCGACTGAACAAATTTCGAACAATTCTGGATTCGGAAAATTTCTAGCAAGGTTAAAACTGTTATCTGAGTAGCTTTTAAACGAGCAGCGCTGAAACGGCACTGGGCAGTGCCGTTTGAGGGCCGTTTCAGTTCCATTGCAATCGGCAGGCACAATGAGGATGAGACTTAGCTCGACAACCCGAACGTTTCAGAGTCCGATCCCAAGGGTTTTCTGCACTTGGCGTATTCACACACATCAGTATTAACAGATGGTAGGTTTTTATTACCCGCACCTTTATATTCCAATTTCGACATCACGGTACTTACGACAGTGGTGAAGAAAATCAGCAGACATTCAGCTAGGTTAAGTCATTTTGAGGTTAGAAGAGCAAGCACACCATATCACATAATTAGAACTGATAAGGACCCAGTATTTTATTATGGAGATTGATTACCACAAATCAATAAAGATTTTTTCTCACTTTTATGCTAATAAGCATGTAAAAAAACTTTAGAAAGTGCAAAAACAGAAGAAGGCAGCGAGACGCACATGTTCACAGTTTGGCTCATGCGCACTCATTCGTAATTAGAAAAATCATACATTACGATATGTTAAAAACATTTTTTCATGAAGTATTTTATCAAATTTGACATCTCTATTTTCAACAGTAAAACAATTGGCGGGATTATATTATCCCATTGATCTCCTATTTCTAGCATTTTTCAAGTTTTCTTGGCTTTGAAGAGTGATGCCCAAAACTTCAACGACGTGGTGGTAGCTACGCGATGCGGCCAGGTACCACTCTTTGTCTTGACTGATGCCCGAAACAGCCACCCTGTGGAGAGACCTCCTCGAAATTGGCACGGATCTACTTAGCATTTTCGACTTTGGGAAGTGACGCCTGAAACTGCAACCCTGTGAGTCCTGCTAAATATTCCGGACAAATTTCTGAGAAACTCCGGATTCGGAAATTTATCCGCCGGAAAGTTATCCGGTTTTTCTCCTCCGCATTCTATCGGGTCGTGTCTGAAATTTGTCCGGTCGAAGGAGCACGGAAACTAATCCGAATATCATTCGGTAGTATCCGAAAGTTGTACTGTCTGATGGATTCGATAAGTGCGGGTTATATCCGGTTGAGTTTGTATTTTTTACCGTCTGACGGATGCTATCAATCCAGATTGTAGCCGGGACGTCATCCGGAATCCATCCCGGTGTATTTAAAAATTCTCCGGATAAGGGGGAACGAAAAAAATAATAAATCTGTATAATGTCCGGTAGAATCCGAAAGATTTACGGTCTAACAGATTTGATCAATCCGGATTGTATCCGATCATGTCCGTTTTTTATGCGGTCTGACGGACCGCCTATATGATATATTACAAGGTTATATATATGCAGTTTGCACACGAGAAATGCACTCTTCATTTATTTGATGCACACAAACCTATTTCTGTAGCTTAACTCAAAACTACTACATATACTCTCTACTATGTATTCTTTTTTTTTCACATGGAGGTTTGGCGCGCTTGCACTACTGAGACGTGCGATCACCCCAACCATTCGGGTGGTTACCCGAAACAGCAGCGGTCGAAGTGGTGGGGCACCCGCCCGAATACTTGGGGAGTTTGCACGAATGATTCGGGAGACTCGAGTCATCAACCGCGTTGCATGTTGCGTGTCCAACTTTTGGACACGCTTTTATTGGAATTTTACATTTCATTTTTCCACTCATGTGCAAGCAACGTTGTTTTGCAAAACCCTTGTCGTCCAGTCCCGCATTGTCTAATCAAGTGCGAATATTAGGGAATTATGTAATGAGAAGAATTCTATGAAAGGCGATTTATGTTTCGTTGACCTTTAGGCTGATATCAATAATTTTAAGCTTATATCGTAAAGAAGACCTTCAAGAACTACCCGAATCATTAGTGCAAGCTCCCCAGGTATTCGGGCGGGCGCTCCACCACTTCGGCCGCTGCTGTTTTGGGTGAGCACTCAAATGGTTGGGATGATCGCACGTCTCAGTAGTGCAAGCGCGCTAAACCTTCGTGTGGAAAAAGAAAGAGAAACCACCCGAACAATTGGGCTGTATACCCGAACTACACGAGAATTCTCCGCTCAGTGTATAACGCACTTCACCAACGCAGAATATCGCACGCCGAAAATCTTTGGTGCCTCGAGTCATATTTAATTTTTTAATTGCGGAATCTGAAACTTATCCGAAATTTTCAGCAGTGTTATGTATATGGTCTGGTGGATACGATTAGTCCGAATTGTGTCCGGTCAAGTCTGTGCTTTGTACGGTTTGTTGGATGTGCACGGCCATATCCGTTGTTTTGTCATCAACTGTTCCTTCCACCTCATCGTCAATTCTATCATCATTCCCATAAACTCCTTTTTCTCCACATCATCGTCAATTCTATCAAGATTCCGAACAACTGCTACTTCTTCCACATCGTCATTAAATCCACATTTTGGATAGAATCAGATTGCTTCCGGAGTCAATGTTTTTGACCTAATGCATTTCGGATTTGAGCGAACGATTTTCTGATTTCACTTGTATTTCACGAAATTACAGCTTAAACCAGCGGATTTTCCGTTTTTCACTTCAATTTCATCGAATAACAACGAAAGATCAGATGATTTTCCGTTTTCACTTTAATTTCAGTGAATGAAAAATTGAACCTACTGATTAATTTTGGATAGAAGCGGACTGCTTCCGGCGTGAATGTTTTTGACCGGAAGAATTTCGGATTTAAGCGGACGTTTTTCCGTTTTCACTTTAATTTCGCCGAATGACAACTAAAACCTGCTGATTAATTTTGAATAGAATCGGACTGCTTCCGGAGTTGATGTTTCAGACCGGACCGATTCCGGATTTATTCGAACAATTTCCATTTCCACTTTAATTTCAACGAATGACAACTTAAACCTGCGGATTGATTTCGGATAGATTTGGAATATTTCCAGAGTCGATGTTTTTGACCGGAAGGATTTCGGATTTAAGTGGACGATTTTCCGGTTTTACTTTAAGAAAAATAATTCGGGGTACTGAGTTTCGGATTAATTTCAGATCAAGTCGGACTTTTTCGGGAGTCGAAATTTATGGCTTGGACAGACTGCGAACAGTTTTCGATCGGATTCGATCGGACATATTTCGAAAAAAAATCGTGAATCGGATTGATTTCGGATAAATTCGGATCAATTCCGGAATCAGAAATTTTTAACAGGTACAAGACCTGCTCGATGTTTTCAGGCAGGTTTTTAGCGTGTCTCAACATTGGAAAGTGATGCGCGAAACTACAATCCTGTAGAGTGATACACCTGATGTTGCCAGGTGTCTACATAGTATTTATTCCGTTTCGGGAGTGATCACCAAGGAAGACCTACTCGATATGGCCTGAATCCGATGTGCGCAAGGTGACATAAATATGAGTGCTCTTAGGCTTGGCTGTGGATTACGGTGGTCCACAAACGCATAGGAAACTTTTTTGAATGTTCATGCTCTCACCCCTTAATTTGTGCAATTGAAAAAAACTACCTAATGCAAATCATAAATTAATTTTTATATTTAATTTCCATAGGCCTGTTTCATGGAGTACTAATTTCACTTTTTCAAAAAACTTTCAAACAATTTGTTATTGTATATATTTAACATCACTTTTTCTAAATTTTTCAACGTATTTTAACTTTCAAATTAGAGCGAGAAAACAATTACTACAACCAGAGAAATTGTTTAAACAACTTATTATTATTTATACCAATATTCTCTTGAAATAATGGTAGAAATTTGCGTTTTATTCTGAAATTTCTTACCTTTTTTAAACTGTTCACGTACAGTGACGTAATAACTAAGCAAGGTTAACAAATAGAATTGCTGGAATAATTTATTATTGTTCACAACTGTCTTCTCTCTGATTTATACTAGAAAGCTGCGGTTTTTCTGAAATTTCTAACTATTCATTGAGTTTTCAGTTATAAGGAAATAATAAAGAAGCATCAAGGAGAATAATTTTTTAAATACAGTCAAACCTAGAGTTAGCGTCGATTTTGTGGCTGACGTTCGGCTTCAATTCAGGCTCTCCAACCGTAAACAGTCAGGGTCGTATGAACCGTCTCGGGTGAATTTTACTAAGTGGCAAATAATATTTTGGAAATTGTTGTTCTAATACGGAAACAAGGGTAAACAAAATATTCAACGGAAATGAGGAAAAAAGTTTGCTGTTACACGTTCAAAAAGATGTGTTTCCTGCTTACATACTTTAAACGTATGCGGTCCGCACAGCGGGCTAAAGTGAAAAAGTTCGTGACAAAATCGTAGAACTTTTGACAGGGATGACCTAGAGAGGTGGATTTTTTTAGACTTACAGATGAATAATACAGAATATAGGAAGATTACGGAGAAGTTGAAAATGTATAGTTTTTACCTTGATTTATGCTAAAGGGTTTCAATTTAGGCAGTAATGCAGGAGAAGTTTGAATAGTACTTACAGAGCTATTGCAGGGATAATATGATTTAATTTGCAGAGAATTCGCAGAGCAATTCTCCCACCGGGGCTGCTGTTCAAAAATCGTAGTTCCAAAAAATTTGGCACTTCTTGTTTTGGACAATTCACTCTATCTCTCTTGGAGCGTTCGGTAGGGCAGGGTCGCAACTAACATATAGATCGTTCCTGCGTGGGTCGGCCACCACGATAGTATGTGTTCTAGGTACTCAGCGTGTGCATGGCATGCTTTGCACCTATCACAGTCAACTTCTTGACATGAAATGTGGTCACGGTACACTAAGGTGGAAATGGCATCGTCCTGGCATGCGAAAATAAAACCCTCTGTACCTGAATTCAGCCCTGATGATCTGAAGAAAGCAAAAGTTTGCTCCTTCGACAAGGACTGTTTTTCTACATTTCTGGGAAAGTTTCCGTGCATTTTCTTTTCGAGTAGCTGTTGGTGAAATTTTTCAACCTCTGCTTTCTTCATTTCGGCTTCCAGAAGTGAAGCATCTAGATGGAGTGATGCACTTTCCTCATTTCTGATGTTAAAATGCAAAAAAGCAAAGGGCTCATGGTATCACCTTGAAAGACGCCCCTCTGGAAGGTTACGTTGTTCGTTGTCAGACGATGATTTCTAGATGAGATGGTAAATCTAGTTTTCTAAAGAGACATCAATCTCTCTATGCATCTCACTATGTGCGGATGCGCCTTCAAGCTTTCCAACAGTCTGACGATAAGTCTATGAGAGGTTGAATCGAAAGCTTTCTGCAAGTCAATCCAGGCCATTGACAGGACGCGCTGATGGACTGCAGCGTCTTTACAGACACACCTATCAACCGTCATCAAAGCTATGTAATTTTTATTGGTTTTGTCTATACTCGTTCTAGTACAGTACAGTTCAGTACAGTACAAAACAGTACAATATATTGAATTATTCAATACCCAAAACAAATTTACCATTCTTTTATTTTTGTGATCACGGTGTTTCTAGTCCTCATTGTATCTTCACTAACAAAAAAAGGATATTTCTCGAGACGCTCCATCATTCAAAGTTTCAGTGCTTACTTTAAATTTGTGAGAAAAATATGTGTGATAATCGCAATAAGTTTTGTTTTATATGTGGTTTCCCTGGTAAAAATACCCGTAAGAAATCGTTAGAATCTCTTTAGAATCCTCTAAGATTGCAGTTAGAGTTTTAGGTGGATTTAAAGAGGAATCGTGGAACGTAATGTGTTGTAAAATCTTCTTAAGGGGATACTGGTTGTGCAGTTAATTTCGGGAAATGTTTGTAATGGGTTCTACTGGGAACCTAAGTGGAAATTATAATCTGAGATTACTTTTTAAACATTCCTTTGAGTGGATCTAAGAGGAATTTAAGAGGAGCATAATTCTAAGGGGACCTAAGCGGAACCTAAGTAGACCTTAAAACGCGAAATTATTTGTTGAGAAATTATTTTAAATGGATCTAACGGGAATTTAATAGGACCACGTTTACTGGAAAAGTTACTAAGTATATAATTACCGTCTGAAGAGGATCTAAGGAGATTTTAAACGGACAGTAAAAAAATTTAATATGAATTTAATATGCGCGCTTACTGGAACTGTTGCATTTGCATTTTGAGAGGATCTGAGGGGATCTTAAGTGGACATTAAAACACTAAATTTTTTTGCGGGGAATTTCTTTAATTGTATCCAACAGTAATTTAAGAGAATGCGTTTACTGGAAAATTGACCAAGTATATAATTGTCATCTTAAGAGGATCTAAGGGGATCTTAGACGGACATTAGAACGCTAAATTTTTTGTACGGAATTTCTCTAAGTGGATGTAATAGGTATTTATAAGGACTGCGTTTACTGGAAATGCGACTGAGTATGAAATTTTCATTCTGAGGAGATCTAAAGGGAACTTAAGGGGACAGTGAAAAACTACATTATTTTATACGGAATTTCTCTAAGTGGATCTAACGGTAATTTAAGAAACTGCGTTTACTGGAAAAGTTACTGAGCATATAACTGCCGTCTTAAGAGGATCTAAGGGGATCTTAAATGGACTGTTATGTCAATAGAATGTTACACGTGTTTCAGGAACCTTACCATTTTTTAACCCACCTTCTCATAATATGTCTAGAATCAAGAAATAATGAATATATATATTGCTGAGACAACCCTGGTTCATTCAGGAAAAAAGTATGGCCGAGATTTTGTAGCGAACGTTCAAGCGGTTCTGTAGCGCAATTGGCTAAGGCATCGGCTAGGTACATACGGGTTAGGTAGTTTAGATAGGGTTCGAATCCCCAGCGAGTGCAATTTTTCAACAGGTTTGAGCATGCGACTATGTGAAGGGGACCGTGCGTGAAATTAGGTTATTTGAAATATAAAGTGAGTGCCGCAATAATACAAAAAACATTTTTTGTCACATATCAAATACACATTACACGCATACAGAAACCTCATAGAAACCTTTTAACCTCCCAGTAAGCGATGACAAAAACCCCTTCATCTCCTCTTAGGTTCAATATAAAAACCCCTTACAAACCTTATAAGATCCTTGTAAAACCCCAGTACACCCCGAATCAGATCCATTTAGAAACATCTCAGATATAAATTAGACACACCTAGAAACCTCATAGAAACCTTTTAAACCCCCAGTAAGCAAGGACCAAGAACCCTTCGTTTACTCTTGGGTCACTATAGGATCCACTTACAAACATCATAAGATCCACAGTATATGCTCTTTCAAACACGGAACAAAACCCCTTTACGAAAATCATAGGAAACTTTAAATTCCTAAAAGTATAAGGATTTTAAGAGGTTTCTAAGAGGGATTTTTAGCAGGGTTGTTTGTGAATCAGCATCATCGTTTGAAGTGAAAAAACAATAAAGCTGTGATTGATGGTACAACGATTTTTTGAAACTTCAATATACTACCTCTGATCGCTGCTATGGACCAGAATTCGCGTGTCTCGACTGTTCATCGAAGTTCAAGAAATGGAAATCGAAAAGTTGCCATAAAGTTTGAATTTCATTATCTTCTCCGACGATATGGCACCATCAGCCTTACCATAAACCGAACGACTGCTATTTTTGTCAAATAGAGGTATACGGTCATCACTATAAAACACGAAAACGCATAAAGTATGCTAATGTGGTGACTGTTACGAAACCCGAAGTCCTAAACGATATGGTTGACTCAACTGCAGTTTAAGAATTGAAGAATGTCCAACTCGATGATCATGATCAAGCTGATGATCATAAAGCTGATGATGAAGAATATCTTCCGTGTACATCGAGTTCAAGTGAAAGACATGCAATATCAAATGTGGACTTTCAGGATCTTTCACGTGATTTAGGTCTATCAAGAAGACAGTATGAGGTGCTGGCTTCTCGATTGAAGCAATGGAATTCGGTGGAAGATGACTTTAAGATCACGCTGCCTCGGATAGACGATCTAATTTCTTACAAAGAAATTTTCAAAGTTGATGAATATAATCGTCAGCTTGTTTATTATTCAGATGTATCTGAACTATTCGACCTCTTGGAATACGATCACGTATCAAATGAATGGAGACTCTTCATTGATGGATCGTGCGTGAGTAAGTACTCTCTCAATAAGATGAATCTTATTCATTATATTTCTTTCTTGAATCTTGAGTTCAAATTTGTATGATTTTATAGGTTTGAAAGCTGTGTTATTACACAATGAAGGTAGATTTCCATCAGTTCCATTAGCATACGCAACTGATATGAAGGAAACATATGATAATTTGGAAAGAATACTCTGCCTCATCAATCACGCTGCACATAAATGGCAAATAGTTAGCGACTTGAAATTGCTGACAATTTTGTTTGGAATGCAAGGCGGGTACACTAAATATCCTTGCTACCCTTGTGGATGCGATAGTCGTGCCCCGAATAGGTATACTAGAACTCAATGGCCATCACGTCAATTCTTCAAAATTGGAGAAAAAAATGTCTTGAACCTTCCACTAGTATGACCCGCAAATGTCATCCTACCACCACTACACCTGAAACTTGGATACGCGAAGCAGTTTTTCAAAAAATTGAGAGTCCACGGCGAAGTGTTTCGTTACCTGGAAGAAATTGCATTCCCTAAATTGAGTAATGCAAAACTAAGAGGAGGTAACATATGATTCTTATTTTTTGACACTCGAGAGTGAATTAGTTTCCTACATTTCATTGAAGAGCTTTCGTTGTTAATTTCAGGAATCCTTGTCGGCCCACAGATTCGGAAACTTATGCGAGATGAGGAATTCGCGAGCAAGTTGAATGCATTGGAAAAACGAGCATGGAAGAGTTTTATATCATTGTGTGAGAATTTCCTTAGAAATAACAAGAGCCCTGATCATTTTGAAGTCGTTCACGAATTTTTGAGTGCATATGAGAAAATGGAATGCAACATGTCCATAAAGATCCACTTCCTGCACTCACATTTGATTTCTTTCCGGAAAATGTGGGCAAGATGAGTGACGAACAAGGTGAACGATTTCACCAGGAAATAGGTGCTACTGAAAAATATTTCCAAGGAAAGAGCTCCATCAACATGCTTGCTGACTACTGCTGGTCACTGAAACGAGAAACCAGTGATGAAGCATACAAACGGAAGAGATCGAGCAAGCATTTTTGACTGAATGTTTACTGAATAATTACAATAATAAATTAATATTCATAATAATAAATTATAATTAACAATTATTGTGTAATAATACACAAAAATTACATAGCTTTGATGACGGTTGATATCATTTTCATCCCTCGTGACGCACCCTGATGTGAATTTCACGTCTGCTACGTACATGAAAATTTAGCAAAAAGTTCTTGAAATCTTAAAACTCACACAACTCCGTGAATTCTCTTCGAGTTTGATTCAAAAATAGCTCACTCGACGCAGAATTAAACTTACCTTCAAAATATTGTGGTAAAAAAAATCTTCAAAGCCGAATAATATCGTAAATATATCGTCAAAGTTGGACCATTGGAAAAAAATCGAAAAATCGCAAATACTTTCAACTACAGTCTCGTCATTTTTTATTTAAACAAAATAAGAAACACACAGTCTGAAAGACCTGTTTTTCTTCTTGAAAAAAAAAGTTCAAATCGGATAAAAATTAGGGAAGTTATGAGTGATTTTTCTCATAAAACTCCTAAAAACGACTTTTTGGCCAAAAAATGAGATTTTGGGGGTGTATGGGAAATTTCTCCTATACAGTTTTTCTTAGTTTTACTAGATCTACAACTTGTGCTAGGTCTCCATAAAAGTGTCTCCAAATTTTTGTTTTTTGTAACACAGTGTAAGCTATTCTAGAAGTTTATGAAAAAAGCAGTATTTTTGTTCTCGAATCTAATCTATTCGACATAAAGTACTTAGCTCATAGTTTCAGGGTGGTGTTCATTGAAATTGTTAAAAAAAATAACTTAGCAACTACTGATCATTTTTTTCACAAAAGATTGTACAATATATGCCATGTAAGAAGAGAGGAATTCAAAAAAATTCAGAATCTGAATTCCCATTAATACGTGAATTTTCCTCCATCGAAAGTTCCACCAATAAGTAGAAAAAAAAAAGCAAAACGTATTCCTCTTAATCGACATAGAAAAATTTAATGGAAGTATATTGAGAGGAATAAAAAAGTGGAGGAATGCAAACAAAAGAATGGAAAGAAAGAGAATAATGTCACTTTGAAGACGCAAAAGCTAGTCCTTTTAATCCACTCAAAAAAATGTAATGGAAGCGTATTGGGAGGAATTGAAAAGTGGAGAAATGTAAAAAATAGAAAGGAATAAAATAATGTCACTTATAAGGCGCAACTTCGAATTGAAATAAATTCAATTTTTTAATAAATAAATATTGTATTAAATTTCTAAATTACAGGTAATTGAAGAATTTGGATCAATTATATGAACATTTCTTTATTAACCTATTTAACAGAAACATACATTTTGATATCATAAATAAAATTATATAAATAAGTAAATTACATTTTAGTCCGACCGAGATCAATTTGAAGATATAAATTATAAAAAAAAATTTTAATTATAAAAAGACGAATACAAAAAAAACTGGTGAACAGAAAACGGTATAAGATGAGGATGAAGAGTTAATACTCTAAATCAGAGTCGGTATCAACATAGTCCCCGCTGCCGAACATGGGCTCGTTCAGGGCCTTTTCAGGAATAGGCTTTAGCATCTCTGGATGGAGGTTCTCTGTATTGAGAAGATCAAGGGATTGCTTCAGAAGTCCATCAACATTGCTGTGGGCCTGAAAGCTCGTATTCTCATGGAAGTCAATTTCCTTTTCTTCTTGTAAGCCATTAGTCTGATTGGAGTTTGAGTAGATCACATCTATAAATAGATCCTGAAAATGTGTTTCTCTCATCGGCTTTTGCCTCGATATTTTCTGCAATTTTCATTTGTGGTTCAACGTTTTCTTCGTTCGTCTCGAAATCGAATTCGGCTAAAACCTGCATTTGTAGATCTTCGTTTTCTTCGTTCGTATCGTTTTCTACCAGAATTACAGATTCCTCTTTTTCTCTAATCAAAGATTGGAATATCGTAAATTGTAGAGAAGCAGGGTGGCCATGTAAATTCTCTCTTAAAAAAGTGATGTTCCCATATATGTGAAAAATATCGAAAACATTGTTGTCGAAAATTTTAAGATTGATTCGAAATATTTATAGTGATTTTAAGGAGTAAAAGGACCAAAGGATTTCAAGACATTTTAAGGGATTCTAACAGATTTTTATTCATTTCAGGGATATCGAGGGAATTTTAAAAGAGCTCAAACAGTTATCAAAAGTATCTTCCAAAAATGTCTATAGATTTCACAATATTTCAAGACATTTTGATTGATTTTAACGAACTTTAATAGATTTCAAGAAATCTAGAGTAATTTTAATGAAGTTCAATAGACCTCAAAATAATTTTAACGATTTCAAGAAATTTAAAATGTTGTTGAAGAATTTAAAGATATTTTGAGCGCTTCTCAGACAGTTAAAGATATTTTAAGAGATTCAAAAAGTCTTTAAGGGTGTTTAGAGAATTTCAAGAGATTTTAATGAATTTGGAGATATTTCATGGAATTTCAAGGGACTTTGAAAGTGTTCAAAGGATTGAAATACATGCTATAAAAATAAAATAATTACGAAATAAATGGTGTTAAAATTTCAACGAATTTGAAGCGATGAAGAGATATTTTGTGACTTAAAAAAAATCTAAAAAAATTTTAACTATCATTTAAAATATATTGAAATCTCTTAAATTCGTTCGAAATGTCTTGAAATCCTTTAGATTATTTTGAAAGCACTTGTAATATCTTTAAATCCTTTAAAATTATTCTGAATGTCTTGAAATACAGGAAAATGAAAAAAGTCCGAAAATAATTTCAAAATATCTTAAAAAACCTGCGGAACAAATTTATCACGCCCTGCTCTTAGCAAAGTGAGTGCAAAAACGAGAATTTAATCGCGTGCAAAGCGTGCGGATAATAATTGCTAGTGTATGAAAAAAATAATATTTATAAAAAGTTACCACGAATTAAATATCATTTTCCAGATTATAGGTCCAGTGAACACAAAGGAATATTATAAAATCATTTAGTTTTAAAGAAAAGTAGACTCACTCACTTGCATTCGTTTTATTTGCGCAATCTTTTTGCAAATCAGCTGATTCGTTCTGTCTGCTTCCATCTCAGCTGCATGAGGATCCATTTGAAGAACATTGGTGAGAAAGTATTCGTAAATGTCTGCAAAGTAGAGTAAAATGAATGCATTTCTAAACATATTATATGAATTGTATCTGGGTATTAAGACTACTATAAATATTACCTTTAATAGCAAGAACTTTCTGCGGATCCAAGGATTTTGGTGGCTTCTTTTGAGTCTTGTTCCTGTTACTGGTGCGGCCAGCAATCGTACTCTCAGTAACCGAAGACTGCTACAAGCATTTTCCGAACGAAAGTTTTTCTCGTTTTCAGATTTACTTCGTAGCAGGCTAGCAAGTATACATCATGCGTAATCCATACTCCGCGGCCGATGTGTATCAAAAACAAAAAACGTATATCTCATTCAAAATATTGTTTAAAACGATGAAATCACTGAAGAGACTTCAAAATTGACTTAAGACTAGTGGAATTTTTGTAATACTCACATGATTAGCATTCACATGTCCCACTGAAACATTCCGTGCGTCCCTGCCTTGCTCTTTAAAAGCTGTCGTGATTTCAGAGAACATAGCTAAACATATAACACAATACAGCACAGTGTCACTTATTTACTTACAATCTATGAATTTTAGTTTATAAAATAGAATACTTACCATGCATTAAATTATATTTCTCCTGGGCAATATTTTGCCATTTTCCGTTCAGCGTTCGAACTCTTTTCAATTCCTCCTGGGCTGCATTCAGTTGATTTTCTCGTTCTATACAGAATGCTCGAACTTGCTCCACTTCTTTTCGCAGGACTTCCTTTTCCAAATTTGCATCGTTTAACTTTTTGTAGCAATTCTGCAAACTACATTTCATTTTCTAATATTATGAAGAGACTTATAAAATTTGTTACCATTGTCTTTGAGAATACAGTATTTCGAGCTATTGGAAGTTGTGGTTGTAACGTTGATGGTGATGGTGATTCAACATTTTTCGAGCCTTCGATCGTCCTGGAAATGTTATTTTTCCTTGCAGGTGGTTCTTGGGTCGTCTTCGAAATGTTTACCCTTTTAATCGTCCCTTCTATGGTTTTGGAAACATTCGTAATTTCATCAAGCCCTTTGATTATCTTAGTAAGTGCCTATTTCAGAAGTCTCTTTAGAAGACTTAACCGTAGAAGGCTTCAACTTCGTACATTTTTTACTACTTGTAGTGATATTTTTGTGATCGATTATTATGGGACCTCCTGGCAATTTGGTAGACAAAGATGACGTCTTCTGCACGTGACATGTCGAAGGTTGTCTTTTTTCAAGCTGTTGACGCTTCATGTTGAGCATCCTGTCATGAAGACTGTCTTCGATCTGAAATGTTGAAAACAATTATTGAAATATGGATGAAAATTGCAAGATGAAAATTATATTTCTTGTAAATGGGGCCAACCACATTCCACGTTGTTATTTTGAAGTACGTTATATAATATTTAAGGATTTCAAACGGTTTACAGTAAAACAAGGTGTTTTGTTTAATGTTAAGTGATCGTAAGCTATTTTGCTGTAGAATTTTAATACATTTTTATGAGTTTGGAAAGGTTGCCATTAGTTTGAATATATTTTCAAGGAATGTAAGGAATCTTGAATTATGTAGTGGAATTCTAAGGTTTGTCAGGGTATTTTAAAGGATTTCCAGGATGGCGATTTGGAAGTATTTCAAAGGATTTCTGATAAAGATTTTAAAGGCTTCCGGGAAATCTCAAGGGATTTCAAAAAGATTTGTAAATAGTTTTAGGAATTTCAAGGGATAAAAAGACTTCAAAGGGGTTACAATTTTTGTAAAGGATTCTAAGAGATTTGATTTGATTCCAGGGACTTTAATGAATTTTGCAAACATTTCAAAATAGTTATCAAAAGGATTTTGATCAATTTCACTATATTTCGAAACATTTCAAATATTTTCATGAGATTTTAAGTGACTTTAAGGGAATTCAAGAGATTTCAAGTGTTTCTGAATAATTTTAATGGATTTCAGAAGAATTTAAAAGATTTTAAAGATTTAAAAGAGATTTCAAGCCATTTAGAGTGATTTTAAGAAAGTTCAAGAAATTTGTGGAGATTTGAAGATCTTTTCAGTATTTCTAATGAATTCGAAGAACAAACAATCTTTCTAAAGAGAAATTTTATATTTTTAAACTGGATAATATTGTGAAATGTGATCAAAGCATCCCGCACACTTTACATTAAAATCCGGCCCCGGTCAAATTGGCTGAAATTGCAATATAATATACTTCAAAGCCTCCTGATAAAAAAAACCTAATGAGTGCCAGTCCAAAAAATTAAAAGTTTTCGAGAGTCATGTCATGTGTCATGTCATATCATGTGTCATGTCATGTCAGGTGTCACGTCACGTCATGTGTCATGTCATATGTCATGTCATCCGTCATGTGTCATGTCATGTGTCATCATACGTCAAGTGTCATATCATTTCATGTGTCATGTCATGGCATGTGTCATGTCATGTGTCCTGTCATATGTCATGTGTCATGTCATGTGTCATGTTTCATGTAATATGGCGTGTGTCATGTCATGTCATGTGTCATGTCATATGTCATGTCATGTGTAATGTCATATGTCATGTCATGTGTAATGTCATGTCATGTGTCATGTTTCATGTCATGTGTCATGTTTCATGTCATATCATTCCATGTGTCATGTAATATGGCATGTGTCATGGCATGTCATGTCATATGCCATGTCATGTGTCATGTCATGTGTCGTGTCATGTCATGTGTCATGTAATGTCATGTCATGTGTCATGTCATATGTCATGTCATATGTCATGTCAAATGTAATGTCATATGTCATGTCATGTGTAATGTCATATGTCATGTCATGTGTCATGTCATATGTCACGTCATGTGTAATGTCATATGTCACGTCATGTGTAATGTCATATGTCATGTCATGTGTAATGTCATATGTCATGTCATGTGTAATCTCATGTCATGTGTCATGTCATGTCCTGTGTCATGTCATGTCATGGCATGTCATGTGTCATGTCATGTTTCACGTCATGTTTCAT
>CAKNXH010058201.1:29012-81765 GCA_932178445.1 Andricus quercusramuli | reverse complement strand
AATGAGGTGAGTTGCCCCTAGAGGACCTTGAGGCTTCGGAGGCAACTTTATTCTCAAGAGTTCGTTTAAAGTCTCCTCCTCTCCCTCCAGCAGGGAAGCCACCCCACTACAGCCCTCCTCTTCTACGAGCCACTGTTTTAGGGGATAGTCTCTCCCGTTGGTATCCGGCAAAAATACTTTACGCGACTTAGCGATATATACCATGTCAAATTTTCCTTGACCTTCTAGACCCAATATCAATTCCGTGTCAAGGTTATTTGCTATCCTAACTTCGCAAGTTCGCGTCACCCCCTCGATGGTTATAGGCAGATTGGCCTTTCCGATAATCATGTCGGCCGAAACGTTTGCCATGATCATTCGAGTTTTCTTATCGCAATCTCACTTCCTACCGGAAGCTTTCACTATCTTATCCCAAGCTGACTTTCGCAGTACAACGCGGGAGGATCCGTTATCGATCAGCGCGTCTAGTGAGACTGAGTCTATGGTAACTCGTAAGTGGATTCTATTAGCTACTTCGGACGTCTCCACTATACCGCTAATCAGATCTGCTTCCGTAATACTTTCCTCTATAGCCCTAATCGTCTCTAAGTCGTCGGCTATAGGGTCTAGTGTTCTCGGTTTACTTTTTACTACGGGGTTGGGGACTTCTATTTCCGGATCCCTATGGACCTGGGCTTCTACTATAATTTTCCTTGGCCCAAGGTCCGAGAGGCTTTCGCCGTTCGAATTTTCGTTCGACATTTCGAGTTCCGGCGGCATTCCCACCCCGGTAAAACTCTCCGTGTCTATTGTCGCCAGTATCGAGTTCGTGTTTCCGAAGCATGAGTCTGCCGTAAGTTCAATATTTTCTGGCTTGTCAGTTCGGGTCTGTGACGAAGTTACTAAGAGCGTTCGAGTCTCAAGGATTTTCCCATTTTCCCTACTATCCCCGCATCTAAGTTAAGGTCGATTTTCGAAAGATGGAGGCCTTCCGACTCTCTTGAGTCAGCTAAGTTGAAGGGGGTCCTTCTTTCTAATTTGAGGGCGTCATTCGAATTATTATTGACGGCCTCTAATGTCTCGGCAGTAGTGGGGACCGCTTTCACTACTCCGTTACCCCATTTCCCGAACACCTAGGGCATTCTTTGAAGGTATAGCCCTCCGTTTTGCATTTATAGCAAAATCGTTTCCACGGAGTGGCGCAACCCTTTCGGAAATGACCCTTTTGGTTGCAGTTTCGGCAAATTACTTTATTCGGGTCCCAAGTGGGTTTGGTAGGACTATTGATCTCAACAGGAGTGTTATCACTCTGTTTACCCCCCCCCCCCTTCTTAGAACCACCCGACGGGGTTGACTGAGGACCGGTGCCCTTTGTGTTTCCGGTTTGTTCTTTAGGGTTCCGTTTTTCATTGTTGGGCTTGTTCAGTTCGGTGGTACTTAGGGCCGCTATCCGGTCTTCCGTTTCTTTTACGGCGGCTGCTTGGTTCTTTTTGGACGATTTACAGTCTGATTTCGGTCGGTGAGCAAATTCTTGTGGGAATGAACTTTCGGGAGGAGGTGGGGGTTTATATTCTTTCATGTAAACGTTCCATTCTTTCTCCCAGCTTCTCCCTAGTTGCGACAATTCTCGGAAAGAGCGAAAGTACGACCGACGGATAACCCTATGGTATTCTGGTCGCAATCCCCTATGAACCCAATCAAGTTGTTCGACTATTGGGACTTCATTGTCGAGTTTTGCGATTAGACTTTGTATATTTGTTAGGTATTCGTCAATCGTCTCGTCCTTGCCTTGTGTCCTAGTTTGAATTTGCTCTTTTACGCGTCTTTCGAAATCGTCATCGCCGAAGTGGGAACGGAACTCCTTTTTGAATTTACGCCAATTGTAAAATTCTTGTTCGTGGTTCCTCAACCACTTTTGCGCTATCCCGTCCAACAATACCGGCATTGCTGTAAGGAGTTCTTCGTCCGTTACTTGTGTTAACTTTCTACGGTCTTCAATTTTCGTTAAAAAGCTATCTGGACTAAGTTTATTTGTGCCATCGAACACTATTTTCCAACTAAAGATAATTTTTCCTAGGTCCCTATTACTCTGTCTACACCTAGTAGATGAAGTAGTGCTATGCGTTCTGTCCCTTTCGGAAGAGCTGTCCCTTCCCGAGTCTATGTTAAAGCCTACGCTACTTCTTCGCGGGTAACTGGTTTTGTTTAGAAATGAGCTTCTTTTCTCCTCCAAGTCCGACTCAATTTCCCTGAGTACATTATTTTGATCCCTTATGTTTCGCTTCAAACAAGGTGTGGGTTGGTTCGTGCTTTGCTGGGTGAATGTAGAATACCGACCGAAATTTTGTTCTCTTTGATTATTTCGGAATTCATTATCCAGCTCCGTATCGGTATTCGACTTGAACCCAGAATTACGGTCCAACCTTTGCCTATAGTTTGGTTTCTTTGGCGTCGCACTCAGGGAAACCTTTCGTCGGGTAGTTTCGTTGGAATCGCGGATTGTTATTGACGGGTTCGAGGCTTCGCTAATTGTCGGCAAATCTAACACATTACGTGATCCCTGTCCGAATTTATGCAGGCCTTTGTCCGGTAGGTCTGGGAATTTGTTTTCGGCAGCCGGTTTTAAAGATCGTGACGGTGTGTCGGATTGATTAGGGATTGTGAACGGTGTCGGGATCCCAAAGAAGTTCGCGTAATTGAACGAAAGGTTAGGAGCCTCGAGCCTAGGCGCGAATGCCGACGGTCTGATTCTCGGAGTCGAGATTGCTCTAATTGAGGTCGTGGAGGAAGTTACTATCGTTAGAGTAGTACGCTCTGTTCGGTTGGCGGAGGTTGTCACACTGGGATTCGTCAATATTGTCCCTACCACCAGTGTGACCGGGTCCGGAATATCAAAGTCATGGGCCGGCCCGAACGCGCCTAATTCCGATAGCTGTCGCCTATTTTCATCGTCGGTTTCTGCCTCTGTTGTGACCGATATGACGGATGTGACGTCGGACTCGCGTGACGGCCACCCCTTTAGCAATTTATACCCCTTACGCAGTCTCGCATTTTTATCTTTTCGCGTGCCCTCTGTGCTTAAATCCAAGTTTTGTAGCGCTTCGATTATTTCCGAATTATCTAATTCTCCTATTAAATGTTTCAGTTCCGTGTACGTATTTACCGTTTCCGTTAATTTCAAAAACGCCATTTTGAATTTTTATTTATCCGAGTGGGAGACCTGTCCCAATTTCGAAACACGAAATTCCCGAAAAAAATATTTTCCGAAATTCTGGAAGGGAAAGAAAAATTTCAAAGTCCTGCTTAGATTTCGAAAAAAAATTCTGGATTTTGAAAAATTCTGGATTTTGAAAAATTCTAAGTTTTTGTAAGATTTCTGTTGAATTCCGGTTCGGTAAAATTTCTGAGTCCTATATGCCTATTTCCATTTTTAATTACCGAAGGCGCGTACGTCTTGCCACTGCGCGGCAAGGTAATTATTCGGAAGCGAAATTTAAAAAAAAATTTTGAAAGTCCTTTCGTTGACTTTTCGACAGTTCCGGAAAAAAACTAAATTGTGTTTTATTCGTTTCGCTCAATCATTCCGAAGCTTGTGGAGAGACGGGAAACACTCGGTCGTCTTGGTTAAATTATTATTTCTCAAACTTTATTTTCTTTGACTAACTTTTTGTAGAAAAAAAAAATGAAAAATCAAAATTTTTGTATTATAAGATTCACATCAGTGCTTTACAATTTTATTGAGACCAAAAGCAGATTTTAACTTAGTTCTAATTCACAAATAAATTTTGAGGTTAAGTTTTTCTTTTTAATTTTCAACAAAAAATTTTTGTTTCTTTTCAACAGTTACACCCGGTGTATCCAAGTCTCTCTTAGCTTAAACCTGCTTCAGGATGATGTTATTTGTTCCTGAAAAAAAAATACACAGCGAGAGAAAAACAGGAGAAATACATGTATGAGTTATATCTGTTATATCAGTTATGACATTTTGCGAAATATATCGATCAAGAAAAAATTGCGAAATGTTCCAGTAAATGCCTACGATGCTTGGCCAAGTTGTGTGGGCGCGAGTACAGCAATAGGGAAACTGATGAGGGAAATTAATGGGTGCTCATAGCAGCCACGTGGCGAGTTTTGAGGTTCACTATTTCATAATATTGCTACTTTTCTATCTTCCGATAATTTCTTAACACAGGGAATATTGTATTAAAATATTCGTTTTGTAAAATGTTTATACGTTCTATATACGTAATTTACAATTTGGGATTTCCTCTCTCATCCATTGTTCCCTAATTTCTGTCGAAAAATGGCGAAACGTATACTATTAAATTTCGGTTTGTTTCGACGGTTTTCCAGAAAGCTTAAAAATTTATAATTTTTCACGTATTTCATTTTTTCCGGCATACAAGTGTGAAATGCGTTCGAACATGTGACTCTTGTCCGTATAAAGGGTCCGTGTGTTTGAGAGTATTTTGTTTTTCTTTAATTTCGAGTAATTATTGTGTTGCCAATTTTTAAATTTAATTTTAGATTGGACGCCATTTTTATAAGGGGTTATTCGCGGTCTAAATAACAAATAACCCGTTATTGCTACTCCTAATTCGATATACGTAATTCACTTTTTTCCTAGTCAAAATAAGGAGGTAAAGAAATCAACGATTCACTGATTTTCACAGCTTGACCCGCTTACAACTAGATATCAACGCCACAGAGAAGGGGTGAGGTTCGATTAAACGAAAATAGTTCGCTAGGCCACAGATTCTACTTAATAAAGAGGACAATACTCAAAATTTATGTATTCTTAGTTACACACAAGAGGGTGCTTTACGCGCACGAGTCGGAAATTGAAATTGTAAACATGACATAAAGTTTTATCTACCCACAATCTTACCATTTATAAGCAATTAACCCAGGAACATTATTGATTTTCTTCCGGAAGTGACATACAAAGAAAATGGGCTAAGACTAAATCGCGGTTTCTAATTGTCTACCCACAATCTTACCACTTTAATACGTATTTCCCCATGAACACGACTGGTTTTCTTTCGGAGATAGCGTACAAAAGAAAGGGGCGTAAAACCAAACTATTGTATGAAAAACAAAATATACACGGCTCAAACACACTCGGAAACCCGGAAACACTCGCGGCACTTGATAGAGGTGGCAAACTCCATGGTCGGAACACGTGGCAACTCGAGAGAAAACAGTCAAACTAACAAAAAAAAGGAACTTTAAAGAGATTAGCCCATGCGACCATTGATTTTGCCAGTAAACCAAAATTATACCTGGACTTTCTTTGCAGCCTTTCCTTCTCGGTAAATCTTTGCGTACTTCGTGAAGAAGTTGGGTTCACCCAGGTCCGACATTGTAGCTTCCCAATTCTTTCTTTTTACAACTTATGCTTACTTTCTAGCGGGCTCACGGAAGGTTGGAACAAGAGTGACAGGTCTAGGGACTTGCGGAAATACAGAAAGGTCGGAGTACTCGAAGATCGAAGCAGTTATCCAATCAGAGACGTTACCGAGATCACGTGGGCAGGTATCGCAAGTTAAACGAGTTACAGGTAGCCAATTCAAATAAAATACAAAAAATAGCCTATACATAGTTACACCGCTAGGGTGACACTCCGGTGAGAGAGATTGTTTAGAGAGAGATTCCACTCTCTCGTTGTTGGGTCAGGGCCCCATGCCCGCTTGCTACTCTGCTTGATCGGCGGTCTCGGTCGTCCGTACGGTTGTGGCCTCTGGTTTGAGCGGGAGAAGGTTCCCGTGTTTAAATATACATGATTTCGTAGAGTCCCCTTTCTTTCGCCCTCTATCAATTTACCCAGTATGTTTCGTCAACGGATTGGACTCCAAGGAAGCATGAAAAGACAAGGTTAACAGGAGTAAGTAAAGGAAAAGCGTTAACAATCGTTGCCCTGAGTGCTTCCTGGTAGTGTTTTCGGAGGTGACCCCTGTTCCAACGTTCTCGTGGGTCGTTTGCTTTATGGGTTGAATTTTCCTAGTACGAGGCAGTTACAAGTAACGGGTAATCAAAAGATACCCCGTCACAATACCTACAATTCTGCCGAATTAGATACTTTTCTTTTTTTAAACAAATAATTAAAACGTGTAAATTTTGCTCCCTAGACACAAAGACAGTAGACAAAAATGATATACTTTTGATATTCATGGAGTAAAATGAAGAGGTAATTTGAGGTAACAGCTTGAGACTGATATGCTTCTTAAGCCGTATTTTTTATTAATATTTTTAAATATTGCATTTACTTTTTGCGAATAAATATTAAATAAAGAGACGCATAAACAGTTATACGATTTCTTTACAGGCACATGTTATGGACGACGACAAAAGTCATCCGCGGAAAAGAAAGCACTGGTTGGCGCTGGATCCCAATTATCAAAAAGGAATGATGACTGAGAAAACGCAAAAGGTTTGGGAAGAAAAATACAAAAATTCGCTTCAGCAATATGACTTTGAGTACTAAGTATTAATTTACTCAATACACAACAACTATTCTAGGCTAATAATAAAATAAGTATTCACTTATTTTATTTCTCAGGTAGATTGAGAAAAGTATACGAAACAGTGTTTATAATAAAATATATGAGAGTAAGTTATTTTAGGGATAACAGTATAATTTGAAGCAATGATATCTATCAGTAATGAAGATTATGAACCAGATATGAAATTGAATTAGAGTATGAAAACAATTTCTTAAAAATTTACAAACTTGTACCTTTCAAAAAGTTGAAACGTAAATTTCATGGCATTTTTTACATTTTTTGTTGATTTAGAAATATTTTGCTGTATTTTTCTCTCATCAGTTACATTATTTGTCATTTATATTTTTAAATATTTACATTTTCCAGCACAAAAGCTGCATGAGGAGTCCGAAACCCAGCAAGGAGCAGAGCAAACGGATCAAGAATTCGAAAGCCAAGAAGGAGAGCAGGTGCTCGCATCACTGGAGTCAACAGGAGAAGACTTTCCCTACTACTCAAGTAGCGATGAGGATTTTCCCGATGACAGTGACGATAATTCTTCGAAGAATATTCCATCATCATCTACTGATCCTCATGCAAAACCCACCTTATCTAAAGTGTATACACTAGCAGACGGCGATAGTCATGTTTGAGAAATCTGGACAGACAATTAGCGATGTGATAGAAATGATAGAACCATATAGTTTAAGATTCGGCGATTCCATCGAGGCTCGTAATATGTTAATAGAAATGTTTAAAATTTGCGCAGGTGCAGAGTTCGAAAATTTAAATATTTCTAATTATAAGCTTGCACAAGTTTTCGATCCACCATCTGACAAAACAATTTTTCACTTTTATTGTCACAAATGTATGAAAGTGGTCTCGCACTCTTCTACAAAGAAGGGTATTAAAAGTCAGTTATTAATTTGTAAAGATTGTGAAGAAAAGCATTGCATAAGACTGAGTCACAATAATAATTTTTTGATTGTTGACTTAGAATATCAGTTGCGTACACTTTTCGAAAAGGAAGATCTTGTTCAATATTTTATTCCTCAAAGTCAAGAAGATAATGAATTGATAGAGTAAAATAGCGAAGTCATGCGAGACATCCATGATAGTGCACTGTACAAGAAAACAATTTTTAAAATTTCTAAGAACATTACATATGCTATTAGTACAGGTGGTGGTCCATTGTTTCATGTCTCCAAAAGGGGTTTCTGGCCTTTGCAAATTTTGTTAAACAATTTACCCGTACATCTTAGATTCAAGTTTATATTATTAGCCGGTACATATTATGATTGTAAAAACAGAACCGGAGCCAAATTTAATGAATTTATTCATTAATCAATTCTCCAAGCAAGCGAATAGTCTACATACAGAAGAAATTACCGTAACATTTCAAAATAAAGACAAGGAAGTTACGATACGCTTCACTCCGATTTTCGTTGTGGCCGATTCTGTTGCTCGGCCAATATCACAAAACCGACTGCAACATAATAGGTACTCTGGGTGCAGTTACTGCTATCATGGAGGGCAATACGTTAAGGGTAAAGGAATGAAATATCCCTTCGGAGAAAAGGAATCGGAATTACGAACTCACGAGTCACATGTAGGACGTGATTAAGGCACAAGAACAGGTTCGTTTGTTCGAGGAGTGAAAGGTGGATCTGCTTTCATGAATGCTCCTAATATCGATATGATTTGGGGATTCCCTCTTGACTACTTACACAATGCTCTTTTTGGAGTAACCGAACAAGTGTGGGATGACTGGAAGAAACTTTTGAAACCAGCGTAGCGCAGAGATATCGATGATCTTCTCCTCCTTATACAACCACCTCGAAATGTGCACAGATCAACAGAAAAGATCCTAGTAAAAGTGTATGGAAAGCAACACATTGGAAAGCATGGTTGCTATTTTATTGCCTTCCAATATGTTCTAGGTTCATTCCAAGTAACTTGTTGGAACATTTTGCTTTATTCGTCAACAGTATGTTCACTCTGTTGAAAATAGATATAAGCGAATACGAGCTTGATACGTGTGAGCAAAATTTGTTAAAGTTTGTAGCACAGCACGAAATTTTGTATGGCATTGAACGTATGACATTCAATGTTCACGCGCTTTTACATTCGGTTGAATCTGCTCGTCAGTCCGGTCCACCAGCTTTGACATTTGCTTTCCCTTTCGAACACAACATTCACTTCTGTAAACTATTACTGAACGGACCGAAAAGTCCTGAACAGCAAATTGTAAATAAATCTTTAAAAACGTTAAAGTATCGAGTTCGACCGCCTGTAAATAACATTTCAACGCAAGCAAGAGAGTTTTGTGAACTAATTTCTCCCCTCTAAACTATCCGCGAAAAGTGCAATTAGAGCTGAAAATATAATGCTTTTCGGACCACATCATCGAAATGTATTTAAATCTACAACAAAGAAGGAATTTGAACGATGAATTTTTGAGAATTGTATCTACAGCAGCGTACAGTACACTGGAACGCGAAAATTTGATGACACAGTCATTATTCTCAAAAATGGGTCATTTGTCCAAATCCAGAACATTTACTTATTGCCTGAAAGTACATGTTCTCTCAATGCAAGACAATTAATTGTTGAACCCTTTTTTGTGGGAGAGACGAGAGTATCGCACATCTGTGAGATTAGAAGAAATGTTAACCATTCACCCGTTTCTATGCCGGAAATTCGTTCCAAGGCTGTTGTTCTTAATTTTAAAGATATGCAATATGTTTGTAAAATCCCAAACACTATCGAAGCACAATAAGTGAAATTATTCTTGCACCACAATTATCTAATAAATGATTTTTTATTACAAAAATTTATATACAATTTTTATTTCGTTTCTCCTCAATGGTATGATTATTATGTCAAAATGAAAGATTGTAACTTGTATCCAATTATTTGTGAACATTCAAATATGTAACTTGATGTATTTGCATAAAGTTTGTATCCTTTTAAAGATAGTATAAGTAATTTAAATATTATGGTGTGTAATAGGCCTCGAACAAATGAAATGCTCAATTTACAGATTACTTAAATTTTCATATATTTGGTTTTGAAATTTAAACAAACATCCTATTAAAGCTTGATTGTATAATGCTTCATAATTTTTCAAGCAGAAGAACATTGACTGATTTTTGCTTCCTCATAGAGGAAGCTTTGTTGTGGCGAAAAAAACCCAGTTTCCGCAAAAAAGTTGTCTTTACTATATTGTAAGGGGAATATATCTAATATCAAGTCCTGACAAATTGTTCTGATATGTGTGTGGGTGTTTGTATATCACGCTTTTAGCGATCCTACAATATCTGAAAAACTTGTAGATAAATTTACGAAATTCGGCACACTCATTCAATTATATACTAACTTGAATTTTAGAAAAGCGTTTAACAAAATATTTACTTTTACAAATTTTATGTACATTCATAGTTTTTGTAAAATTGATTTTTCGACTTTAAATTCTCAAATAGTCAAATTCGTCGAGACGAATCGATTTATCTATAAGATTAATATATTCAACAGAATATCAAGGAAGTTATGATTATTTGTAATTTTGAAAAATTTCAGTTTTACCTATAAATTTCAAAATAACAAAAATTCAAAGCTGTAAATGCGAGAAAGAAATTAGATTAATGCTTTTCAGATAAGTTTAATTGTAAAGTACGGAAGTTATGGTTATTGTGAATAATTTTTTAAAAATTGATTTTTCAACTTCATCCTTTCAAATTTTCAAAATTCAGAGCTGATTTAAGAAAATAAAAGGTTTCTTGTGTCATAAAAAGTTAAATAATCTAATGTTAATACATTTTATTTTAAAATATGAATGCTGAAATCATATTTTCTACTGAAGTAATTGGAAATTTTTTATTTTTTATTCATCGAGGTTGAATCATAGAAGGGGTATTTCAAAAGGTAATATTGGTTCAATAAAATTAATAAAATAAAATTTTAATAAAAGAGACCATTTTTATCCAAACGTAATGCTTCCTCTATGAGGAAGTGAATCATATTTGCTTTCAGGAAGCAAAGTGCTCATTCAATGAGCACAAAAGTTGATACAACTTCATAGTTAGTTTGGAAATTATATATCTTTGTTAACTAATATTTATTGATATGTCTTAATTTATTTATGTTCAATAATATAATTCATGATTACCAATTTTAATGTAAATTTTAATCTGAATGAATAAATTTTCATTGCGAAAAATTTCAGTTATAAATATAAAATAATTGTATTAATAGAAATAATGTGTAGTATTGTCAAAAAATATTTTTCTAATTCTGTTCAAAGATAAATAAATTTTGTTTACGTTACACAACATTATAAAATATTATAATTAAAATTACTCCACCGTTATGGAAGATAACAAAATTGAAACGTTCAAACTTATATTCTACAAAAACGAATAGAAACTATGCAAGTGCACATATTTGTGGACTGACTAGGAGGAATTAAAATAATCGAAAATGAAGCATGCAAGTATGGAATTAAAAATAACCATGACAAAAAAATTGAAATTTCCAATCTTATGTTGTACACGGAGGAATAGAAATCATGTAAGTGCACGCATTTTGTGGACGGATTAGAAAGAATTAAATCATTCGAAGATACAGCATGTAAGTGTGTAATTAAAAATAACCATGACAGGTGTGTCTACTGCTCGCATTAGGAGGAATTAAAAAAATGGAGAATATGTTCGCCTGTATGGAACACAACATAAGTGGCATTCGTTAAGGAAATAGAAAACAATTGGTTTCGGAGATAAACCTATTCTTTCGTTGGGCACTTCTCCCGATGGAAAATTAGCACATTCAAAAAAATTGAATACTGCTCACTCTTTCGTTTGAATGTGAAAATATTAATTTTTTTGAATTCTTCTCTTCTTACCGGGTGGGTTTCTAATTTGATTTGTAAATTTTCAAAGTGTCAATTTCAAATTCCCCTCGAAATTCCCGCGAAACTTTCAAAAATCGTTGTTGGCTAGGGTCAAATTTTTTTTACTTTCAATTTTTACAATAACTTGAAAATTCAAAACTAAAAAACTTTTTATATACTCTTAGTATAGGGTACGTTTTGATACATAACATTAGGAAGCGAACTCAGTGAGATTTTGGCATACATAAAATATGTCATATTGATTATTTTCCGAGCTTGTACAACTTCAATTTCTCTTATAATTTCCATCACTTATTTCTTCGCTATTTCTACAGGTAATATTTCACGCTGTTGAGCAGTTGAGGCAACTGCAATTAGAAGGAAACGAATATAATTCAAATATTTTAATTTCTTCAAGTCCCAGTCCTCCAGGGTTAACAACATGGCAGATTATTAGTAGAACTGGTGAAGATTTTGAATTAACGACATTTGTGCCTGAAATATCTACTAAACATCAACTAGCAATTTCTCAGAAGGTGCTTGAAGTACGTAATGAAGATCTTAGATTCCATTCTGAAACAGCCGAAGCCACTCAGGTTATATCGGACACGAATTCTGAGAAATCGGAGGTAGTTCGTGCACATCACTTTAAGGTTGTGAATATGACGGAGACGCTCTATGAGTCTTCTAATGTTCAAGCTACGAGTGAAACTTCATCGTCGAGCTATAAAAACACGTCACCTTTAAATGAAGTAACGTTTAAGGAAAGGAATAGCGATGAAAATAATACAATCCTCATGCAAGAAAATGTAGAAGGTGAAGGAGAAGAAACGAGGTAAGATTGGAAATTTTATACTAATTTTGGATGATAAATTACACGGAAAAAATAGGTTGTCGAAACTTTACTTGACTAGTCAAACATTCTAGGATAGGCCACTTTTTGTTTAGAATCTCGTATAATTTTGATTAACTAACCGCAGACTTCATTGAAAAAGTGAAAAAAGTCATCGAATTATTGGAAGACAATCTAGGAACATCAGTTTTCGAATTTGTATTCAGCATATTTTGACAAAGTTCTAGATAAGCATTAAATTTTTCATAAAAAGTCCTCTAGATTCCACAAGATTTGGAATACAATAACTCTAGCACAGAAACGAATAACTGATTTATAATTTGTCAAAGAATTCGTTGACTGTCTTCTAGATATCGATATATTCTCAATGTACAGTTTGTCTGAATGGAGTCGCGGTCACCGGCAATGAACAAATGAGCACGGATTTAAATTTGGCTCTTCACTGAGATTTGTGCAAAATATTCAATGTGTCAAGTTAGCCGTGGGGTCTAGTTGTTAGGGATAAGTTGCGTTCGATAGGCGTCAGGTAGTTCGAATCCCGCCGATAAATTTGTTTCGATTTTTCATAGGTTCGTGTGTATCTGTAAAAATAAATATAACTTAAGCGTGAGGCTATGTGAATAAAAATATATTTAATATAACCGCGAAATATATTTTTTTTAACTTGGCTATACTGTTTTCTGAAAACTCGTTAGGAGTCATCGAAAATTTCATGACTGGCTTCGAAGCATTAGTGTATCAGTGTTTCAAAAACTCTATTCCTCTGGTCTTCACATTTTCACTGAAATTATTTTGTACTTTCGACAACTCTTTCTACTTTTCAAACATGTATCAATCAAGGTTTGTAAGGCGATTCTTCCAGTTTAAGACATACGTTTAGCCCTATTCTAGAGTGGTTGACTCAGTCATTCAAAATTTCAACAACTAAGTTTTTCCGTATATGCAAACACCTATATTACTGCCTCTACATATACTGGCACAAATTCTATCATCCTCCTTTATTTACTAAGTGAAGGATTCTTTTACTGAAATTCTATATGTGTATATGTATATATATATATATGTATAGATATATATATATATTTGTTTGACATTTCAAAAGTTAGATTATGGTTTTTTATCAAAAAGTCTTTAGGTATCATCGTCTTTATAGAAAGAGAAAAATTTACTGTTAATAGTCTTGTAGTATATTACATCAGATGCGTCTAAAGAATTTTTCTTTAAGTTTATTAAGCAAATAAAGTAAAACTTTCACGTACTCGTGAAACTAATCAATCTTAAAAAATTCTTTACATACGTAAACAGTTATTTCTAAATAATTTCAAATTGACATGAACGTATATTTTTTGTATCATGTATGCTAATATTGTTTTAGTATTAGCAGAATAGGTCATTTTAATTCCCCAGCGGGCAAAAAATGTACGGAGTTATTTGCGACATTTTTATAACACCCCTACAACGTCGCAAAGATGTCGTATGTCCGTGTCGTGAAGACAAGGTCAAGACATCTTTGCGACAGCAAAATGTCTTAAAGACATGTTGAATATATCTTCACGACACGGACATAAGACGTCCTTTTGACGTCGTAAAAATATCGCAAGAATGCCGTAAAGACGCCCTGCCTTTTTTCTTACTTGATTACTTATTCTTTTGGATGATATGTTGTGTACATATCAATGTTACGTCTAAAATGTAACACACTTACTAACAGTACTCTAACCGTACTGTTGCCCATACGAGATTACTAATCATAGCCGAGTAGATGAATGACACGTCAGTCGAATGTTTTCACGACCAAATGTATTATAAACATCACGACTCACTTTTCAGACGGTCCTACAGTCTCATAACATGCTGATTCCGAGTAAAATATCGTACATGACTCATAGGGTTAGACAGGTACTCACGTAGAGCTCAATATTCGCAAGGACGACT
Source organism: Andricus quercusramuli (assembly GCA_932178445.1). Classification (NCBI taxonomy): domain Eukaryota; kingdom Metazoa; phylum Arthropoda; class Insecta; order Hymenoptera; family Cynipidae; genus Andricus; species Andricus quercusramuli. The sequence goes on along the minus strand of CAKNXH010058201.1, from coordinate 67,628 downwards.
TGAAAAAATTCAGCCATGGTTTTACAACTCGTCTTGCAAACATTGATCTCATCCCCATAAAGACCTGTCTAACCCTACTTGTGATGTAATATAAGGGATTGGGAGTGAAATGCTGGATGAACGCTCAAAGCGTTCCTGACGCACCCCTCGCCTGTTCATATTTTCCCACTGTTACGAACTAAAAGGTCCGTTGGCGCTACCCGAAGTAGGAAGAGTCGTGTGGTGAGCAGAGAGTGAATGGTCGTAGCTACCCGAAAACTAGGCTGATCTTTACTCGAGCAGACCACGTGAATGCTTAGCAAACGGTTAGGCCAGAAGATATGAACCGATGTGAGAAATTGCGTTCGAGTTCACCACTGGCGACCGTCTGCTCTTGCTCACAGATAGGTATTCACCGTCAGGCAGCATCAAGCAGCAACAGGCGAGCTGATGCGTGAGGAGAAGAAGAGTTTCTGCGTTGTGAACGTACATTGCACAATATATAACGAGTGGATGCAGAGCACTTGGCTCACAAACATTGGCTCCCCCTTCCATCGACGCACAGCTCTTCCATGGTTCATTCCAATCGTTCAAATTTCGGGATACTTAGGTCGTTCAAAATATATTCATGGCAATATAAAATAGCCCGAAAAACATAAAAAAATGTTTGACAAATCAATGATATAATCAAGAATATTTTCTCTTCTGAAAATTTGTTAATTAATAGTAATTTAATCTTAAAACCTTTGGAATCGTTTGAAATCTATCGAATTCCGTTATATCTCTTAAAAAAACACTTAATTGATTACATCTTAAAAACTTCAGAATCGTTTAAAATCTATCAAATTCCGTTATATCTCTTAAAATAACACTTAAGGGCATGTGGCGCAGTCAAATACCTACATTACCGACCTCACTTTGTCAATTTTCCGAATTTTTTTTTGAATCTAAGAACTTTTTTTGTAAATAAAATATCGGGCAGAAACTTTGGAAAATGTATGAGAAGACAATGAACTACGTTTACGTACCCAGTAAAAAAAACTAATTCGGGAGGATTGCGGTGAATTAACATATTTAAATTCGCCCGAATTCTGCTTTCTGATTCGTTGAAACGATTTGGGCCAGAGCGAATTGAATGCGTGTCAATTCGCCTCAATTCGTGGTCGAGGTCATTTCGAAAAAAAATAATAAAAATTGCATGCCTCGAGACTCGAGCTACGGGGACTCATTGATATTTATTTGCAACTGAATTTGGGCGAATAGGATAGTTGAAGACTTTATTACTTTTCACGAATTTACACGAATTCATCACCATCTCCAATTCGAGATTGTCGCAAAGCAAGATTCACGGGGGCTCCTGGCGAATTATTCTCAATTCGTCTCAATTAGTTTTTTTTTTACTGGGTACTGTATTCGATAAGGAATTTCGCAAAAAATGATTTTCGAAGAAATTAAAACTGGGTGCATCTTCTGAACCTAAGAAGTTTTTTTGTTAGTGAAATATCGGCTTCAAACTTTGAGAACTGCAAGAGCCGATAGTGATGTACGCTTATGTACATCATTTGAGTACAAAAGATGCAAAAAGAAAAATTCCAACCAAATGTCAACAACGGTTGCCAGTTCGGTCGGTATTCGCGATGAGCGCGAAAATGGGAAGTCTGGCGGCCACTAAACGAGGCCAATAGCGATTTCAATACTTACATAATTCAATATTGAAACCACACATTTCACTCAACTTTTATGCTGGACACAACTTTTAAACAATATTATTGTAAGAACACCGTATCATCAATCTTTGAAGGTGTGGACCCCATATTTCAGATGCAGACGAGCCAGCTGATAGAGCCTCTCTTCGTGGCCGCCAGACTTCGCATTGTCGTGCCCATCGCAAATACGGAGTTGACATTTAGTTGCAATTTTTCTTCTTGCATCTTTTATACTCAACCAATGTACATAATAGTACATTGTGCTCCAAGGAACTTAAGTCGGTCATTATACGCCGCGTGTGCGTTTGCAATACAAGTCTTAGACGGGCGCGAAGCGCGAGGCGGAGAAGAGTATTGCAAACACACAAGGCGTAATGACCGACGTAGTTCCATGGTTCACATTATACTTTATACACCAAGGGCATAATTTGCAAGTTTTTTGCCCCCGATTATCATGTATCACAGGGGAGGTCTGACGTGGCGATTCGAATCGGTACAAGGATGGTAAATAATGAGAATATTATTGTACTGCTCCCACCACTGACCCATAAAGGGCTACTTAAATTCCTGAAAACAGGCACGTAATACGCCCGAATCATGCCTGCGGCGTATAAACGTACTTTACTGTCGGCTCTTGCATTTCTCAAAGTTTGAAGACGATATTTTACTTATAAAAAAAGTTCTTAGGTTCAAAAAATGCACCTGGAAATTCAACTGTTTTGTTGAGAATTCGACTTTTTAACTTCAAAATTCAACAAATTTATTGAAATTTATTTTTTTTGCCTACCGATTTTTCTAAATTAAAAATTCAACTATTTTGTCTAACATTTGTATAAAAAAATATCGATTCTAGCTTAGTACCACGAGAGGCATTAGGTGGTTCATAGACCACTCCCACTAAAACACTATCAGAAGTTGATTTAACTTCAACAACGAGAAACTCGGTCGTGGGATAAGTAGCTACTGGACTCACATCAACCACGGTCCCACCGAGAATGTCATGCAGGAAAAGGCAAACTCCACCACCCCTTCTCTTGTCTCGGTCTCTTCGAAAGAGCGAATAGTTGTCAATTGTAAAAAGGCCAGAGGGTATATTTGGAGTTAACCAGATCTCAGAATCAGCTATTATTTGGTAGGAACATGTACTGAAGAAATGCTTGAATTTTAGAAAATGTGCTAAGAGAGACTGGGCGTTCACATGACAAATGCTTAAGGTATCCATGGATATATTAGGAGAAACATTTCATAGAAAAACAATTCAAAAATAAAAAAATCACGAAGCACGTGTAAAAATTGACTGAGACAAAGAACAATTATCAACACACCCCAAGCTAAGTGATTACAATTCAAATTAGAAATTCGGTAATGAGTACAAATGAAGAAGATACAAAAGTGATAATAAACAGTTTCGAAAACAGTGACGTATGTCTCTAGACAAATGCTCAACAAAAGTGGACATGATTTCGTAAATCGATATCCGGATATCCGGAGAGCTATGAATGAATATTAGGATGAAATGAGAACATTGCACATGATTTTTCCAAATATTATACAATTATTCTCAAAAAGACCAAAATCAAGATTTGAAGCTACTAGTTTATATATAAGATCAAGTTTGCTATCTGATGATACATATATACAGGGTATAAAACCCTGAAAAATATTGAAGATATATTCACCAACGGACATCAAATTGGAAAACAAAAATAATATCATAAAGAAATTTAAGTGCCTCTTTATGCCAATAAATAAGATTAATATGTGTTGCAGAGCGAAAAATATAGAAACACATGTTGCTAGATAGGAGTAGCACTTATGTAAAATTAATGCTAAGATTAGTCGGAGAAAAGTTAAAAAAATATTGGACTTAGCCCACGGTTGCTATTGAAGTCCATCTACAGATTGTAGATTTGCAAGGTGTATTGTCGACAAACCGTCCTTCTTTCTACAAAAAATTCTGCAACCAGAAATCCAAAGATATTTAATTTTCTTGTCTCTCCGAAGACCGAGAGAAATAGCATAGATTTTCCGGTTGATTGGAGTTAAGGCATCACAAAGATGAATAAAGCGTTTCTCATTTCCGTTTCATCCAATATCCGATGTAGAATAATCTCTTTTGACTTCACGTCTCTCGATCATTTTATCTCGTAGATCTTGGCGACTGAATTTAACTACGATGATCGGAGCGCAACCACTTTAGCCTTAAGGTCTTTAGTTTCCTTTTGAACCGTACAAATTTCCTCAATTTGTACTTTAGAGCCGGCTTAAAGAGTATCAATACGACGAGTGTTATTGGAGAGATCAGTCTTTATTTCCAAAAAGGTGGAGTTCAACTTATCGTTAAAATCCTGTTGTCGGGTTTCGAATTCACTGAATCTCGTTAAAATCTCACTTTGGGCCTCCGAGACCACTTGACGTAAAAGTTCAACGAAACCCGAAGGTAGAGCAGGTGCATTGACAGAAGTGGGAATAAAGGGTACGGAATTTTCATTTTTGGCGTCACGAAAATCGCTGATCTCGTAATTGGTAGCAGGGTTGGTATTAACTGCCGCAGAGGTGGCACTAGTTGTCGAAAAACTACATAACATGCAGACGTAATCAATCTGCCCTCTTTTAAGTTGATCAAAAGTCTTTTTCGCGATACCAACATTAGCACAGGTCAAATGGAAGAGATTGCCACACTTCACACAGGCTATGACCTCAGGACCACCTCTTGAAATTACTACGTTGCATTCTGGCCACGCTCCTATGGTATCGTAATTGAAACGTAATAACAATAACTATTTTGAAGAAGCTTGCACCGATTAGAATAAACAATTGAACGAATTAACAAAAAATAAAAAGTAACAAACATACCGGACAAAAGCACTCTAACGAGATACCAACTGTATATACAGAAAAATCTAAAATACTCAAGGAATCTCAGGAAATAACTGAAGCGGAGCGAATCGACACTTCCGTAACCGACGGCTGCACAAGTATTGTGTCTAGGCATTCGTTAAAAGGGAATCTTGATACGAACAATTTAAACATTCCTCGTGACTTTTTAAACAATTTGTAATTGTTTAAATAAATTTTACTTCTTTGAACAATTTTTTTTCTAAAGCATGTAAAAAATAATCGTATTTTCTTCATAAAATGTAATAGTTCGTAATAATTGCTTGAAGTAATAAATTTCGTTAAAAACTTTATGCGATTATATAAAACAACTAATTCTTGTTTATTTTCAAAATTTCTGAAAATTTTCTAAACAAATAGAAATTTGTTAAGCATGACAAGAAAGTAATAAATGTTAAATTTTGCAATGCATTTTAGGACCACCCGAGACTGTGCATTGGTATTACGTATTATTATCATAAGTGTGGTCGAATTGACTATGAACATATGTTGTTGATTTGTTTTCATCAAGGAAAGTACCTGTAATCGTTTTAAATTGTTGCTAAGTGTGTCAATTGTTCCCAATCGGGTTGAATTGGGTGAATGCACTTGCCTCTAGTGCGCACTCTGCAGTTTTCGTTTTGTAACACACATGACGCGCATGTGTTTATAGTTTGGAAATTAAATTTTTAATAATTCAACAGAAATTTCAACTATAAAAAATTGAATGTTTGTTCAGGCGGTATGGGGATGGCGACTGACACTTGCGGCCGCTAGGGACGCTAGTGCGTCTGGGGATGTACACGGCGCATCGTCTGCTATGTTATTCGAATTCTGCAGTGTTGAGGTGTTTCGATCTTTTAACATTATTCGCATAATTTTTAAAATGACAGGTATGTGTGTGGCATTGGGGTGCAAAAATGAAGGAGGACATCGATTTCCGATTGATAAAAAACGAACGAAACAGTGGATAATAGCCATTAAACGAGAAGGTTTCTGTCCGAGTTCATCATCGCGAGTGTGCTTGAGCCACTTCACTAAAGAAGATTATTGCACCAACGGCTTTTACTCAAGTTATTTTTGTTGAAAAATATAAAGAAATGTACAGAGAAAAGAGAATTTAGCCTCTCTTCCCAACAAAAATTGACCGTAATAGTCCTAAACCTTCAAACCATAATACGAAAAATACGTGCGCTAACCGTATCCGCGATCTGTCAAATCGCTATTATCCCTCGACTCTTTATTTGACCATTTTTGTTAAAGAATTAATTCATGCTTTGTGCAGTCCATTTTCCACGCCATATGTCAAAAATATAGATTACACTTTTATATAAATTTTGTTTTAATTTTTGAACATTTTAGGACTGTTGGCTTCAAGCTCATCTAACCTCAACATTCAAGCGCCTGATATGACCCAATTATTAATTAATAATTTTTACATCAAATAAAATTTTCGAATATTCAGGTTAGTTGAGGTTACCATTCGAAATTTTCTTTTGACGCAATAATTATTAGAGTAAACAGCTTATTTACCCTATGGATACACACTTCTATTTGAAAAAGTGGTACCGCTTCGTATTCGAACAACATTTAATGTTCGTATTTATTGAGTGAAATCGCAGGCAATTGAATTCTGAGGATACAGCTTGAGCCGAGAAGCCTTAAGCAACCTGCCGTGGTTTTTTCATTTATTTAAGCGAATAAAGAAATCCAAAAAATTTGCATATTCATCGATACTAGGGTTGCCTTTATTTTTAACTTTTCGAATTTCTCTGCTCTCACCCCCCAGGTTTCTTCCAACGCCCAAAAAAAATCTTCAAATTTGAGCAAAATCGGTTAATATTTAGGGGTGCTGCCACAAAGACCACGAAGTTTCCCATTGATTTAAAATGGGAAAAAGTCAGCTTTTTGTAAATCTAATATTTAAACGCAATAATATATTACAAATAATTCCGTGTTTCAGCATATTGTTCAGAATTCGTCAGAGAATTAAAATCAATCATAAATTTTGAGGTTGAATAATTTTCAGCCACTCTTATGGGTCCCCAAAGAAAACACCATAGTGACAAATTTGAATTTTACGTATAATTGCGGTTTATTGAAGCTTTTAGAACGTTCTTTAAAAATAAATAATCATTATTCGGTAATTTGGGAATACTCAGTAATTTGTTCACTAATATTCAATTGTTTAAACAATTTTTATTTTGTTCAAATATTTGTTTTTTTCAGTTAACTCGAAAAATAAACGTATTTTCTAGACTTTATGAGTTATTTAATCAATAATAACAACAAAATAATTTGTTTAAATAATTTTACAATTATTTAAGTAATACGTATTTGTTTAAGCGTATATTTTACCTAAAAAAAGCAAGAGGAACATCTGATATCACTAAATTTTCCACAAATTTTAATATTTTTAAGTACTAATTTGTTTATTATGAATACTCATAGATGTATAAAAAATTTAAATTTGTAATTGCGCGACCATACCTTAGCGCCTGCGCAAAGGCATATATCCATACGCACTACTGCCCTCTACGCTGAGCTTGACAAATCGCCGTCCCCATAGCGAACGAAGAGTCGAAATTATGTGGGTTAACAACACGTAAAAATCATGCAACCAACGATGTGCAAGTGATATAGTGTCTTCCTTGCCGATTAAACAGCACTGAAACAGCACTCAAAGGGCACTGGCCACTGCCGTTTCAGTGCTGCTCGTTTAAAGCTACTCAGATTTCAGTTTTAAATGCCTGCAGAAGTTCCCTTTATACCTGCGAATAGGCTACCAAGGAGACCAGCTAAAAGGGATCAACAATTAAGAAGTAAAATTTGTAAAATTATACAATTACCTCTGCGAAAGTTAGAAATTCAGAATCGACGAGTTTAGATAATTTCAGATATCTAACTTTTTGTTTAACAAGTTTAAAATTGGAAAGAATATAATGTATCTAGTACACGGAGAAAATGTGTGTGTTAAATTTTGCATAACTTAGTTCGGTAAACGGAGGACATTACGGCATTATATTAAAATTTCACTTTCAGTCATGTAAAATGAAATAGGGTAATATTTGATGTGAAAATATGAATTATTAATATAAATTCATTAAAATTTAATTCGCGATTCAGTAAGAAATAATACAACAAGATATCAGAGATTACCTGACAGTTGGGTAAAATGAGATGTCGATTACCTATCAGGTAAAATGAGTCGAACTGTTAGGTACAGTTTCAATCATAGAAAACAAAGTCTACCTCTCTAAATATGTGAATTCTACATCCCAGTCATGTAAAATTTCGTGCGCCAGCAAAAAAAAAACATTCTTGCTACAAACTGATTCGGTGGAGGTCATCCACTACTAACAAACACATGCTCACACATATCGTACAATTCATAAGTATACCATATTGTTGGTACATATACACAATTTAACTTAAACAATTACATTGAATTACGATACATTACATACGATATAGTCGCACGCTTTTAACGATATTAACGCTATGAAAAATCGAAAACGCTGTGACGGTTTCGAACCACCTAAGCTACGTTTAACGCATTGTATCCCTAACAACTAAACCTCACGGCTAACCTAACAGTTAGAATATCGGGAAAAAATTCTCGGCTATAAAGTTAAAGTACAAGTACGTCAGGGCCGTCCAAAAAAATATCTGATCCCCGTTTCATTGAAATTTGTTATTGTAACATTCTATCAATTAGCGGGCTTAGAAATTTGTCGGAAGTAAATAAAAATATTGAATAATTTTTTATTTTAAATTTTCTAACCTTGAGACTTTAAATTATTTGATTTTCAATACTTCAAACTTTTGCATGGTCTACGTTTTAAAAATAATAGAACATTATGAGTTAATGCTAAGTTAATGCTAAGCGCGCACTAATGACCCTTTCTTTAGAAAAAGAACTCGGTTCATTGTTTAACATTTTTTTATAGATTTTACAGAAAATCTTATATTATTTGAGAACGTTGTACATGATTTACAGAAGTTTCCGTATAATAACGAGGAAATTCCTCCAGTGAATTCAATATGAATTCCAACTTTTTCCACTTACTCACAATTCTTTCTTTTAGTGGAAAATTACTTTTTTTTATTGATAAAATTTTTTTTTGTATAAAAGTCAACTCGATTTTGTTTTGAAATTTTTCTATAGACATTTGATCTTTTTGAAGAGAATTTATTTGTTTTCTTGAAAATTTAAATACTTCTACATGTATTTTATTTAATTTCTTTGCTTAAAAAACAGTTTTTCTTATTGAAAATTAATTTTTTAAACTAAAAATTTAACTCAATTTCTTATCGAGATTCTTTTACATTCAAATTTAATCTTTTTGATAAAAAATTCAGTTGTTCAGTTGAAAATTCATTTTATTTGCTTATTAACTTATTTCTCTAACCAAAAATTAAACTATTCTATACTTTGTTAAAAATTTACGTTTTTTAGTTGAAAATTCATCCATTTAGTTGAAATTTTTTTTTCTGGAAATTTTCAACCTTTTTGGTTGAAGAGGCAACTATTGGATTGAAAATTCCATTAAAAATGAAAGATGTTGATGAAAAATTCATGTATTTTCTTTAAATTTATTCTTTTTTAGTAGAAAATTAATCTTCTTGGTTGAAATTTTTATTTCTACAGTTGAAAATTATTTTTTATATTGCAAATTAACTTTTTAAAAGAAAAATTCATTTTTCCAACTAAAAATTCAAATGTAATCCATTTTTCGATTTTTTTTCATAGCCATTACATCTTTTCGGTTGAAAATTTAACTATTCTGTTAAAAATTCATTTTATTTGTTCACAAACTTATTTTTTTCTCTGAAAATTAAACTATTCTATTCTTTGTTTACAATTTATTTTTTAGTTGAAAATTTGTCTTTTTTTCATCGAAGATTCATCTTTTTGGTTGGAAATTTACCTAATTGGCGAAATGTTGTTTTTTTATTGTTTTTGTTTGAAGATGCATTATTTTAGTTGAAAGTTCATTTCTTTTGTTGAAAATTGAAAAAATTTTATTGAAAATATGTTTTTTTGTTGTTGTAAAAAATAATTTTTCCAGCGAAAAAGGTAGCTACTTTATTTTCGCTAGAAAATTGATCTTTTCAAGTTGAAAATTCACTTCTTTTGTTAGAAACATTTTCTCTTCTATAAGAAATTCAATTATTTAGGTAGTAAGTTCATATTTTTTCATTAGAAATTCAACCTTGTTCTTAAACATTAGTCTTCGGACATCTCCCGCCTCGAAGTTCGAAGTCAGTTGTCCAGTGCCGTCCGATGTTTTTTTATCACCCGCATCCTTGTACGTCAATTTTTAAATACATTCTACTTTGATTAAGTGACTTAATGAGTATTATCTGCTGAGATAAAATGATAGTATATATATTTGAATATTTCCTCAAATTCTACAGTATAAACCGAAACTTAAAAATGTTAAAGTGTCTACGGGGGACTTGGCTTTAAACTCCAGCCCTGAGAAAGTTGACGTCCCTAGCGAGTCTCATTTTACCTTACTGTTGTGTAATTCCTCTCCTAATGAAAGTGAAAATCTCTTTAAAAATTCTGCAATCTATACTTTCTTTTAAGTGAATCGTTAATATCACACAAAAGTAAACTTTATATCACTCATTTGATGAAAATTTACAATACTTCGCGTTATTTTATAATATACTGGTATTAAAATGATACAATCCTTATATCAATTATTACATATCAGAATTTTCACTTTCGGACTTGAGATTTTACATAACTCGTTAAACTTTTTACCAAAATAGATGAATTTGCGACGAAAAATATTAATTATTATCAAAAAAGAAATTCATTTTCATACTAATTGTTGAATTTGTAAATAAAACAATCGATTTCCAACCAACAATAAAATAGATACATTCGCAATTCAAGAATGGAGAAGCTTAGTTCTCAGAAAACAAATTAATGTCCAAAAGAATTAAAGATTTTTAAACAAAAGCACTGTAGCGTAATGCTAAAGTAATGCTAACGTAATGCTAAAGTAATATCGCTTTATAATCAATAAAAGAGACAAAACAGATATCTAAACTGTTGCAATTATAATATACAATCAAAACAGAAACAACACATCCTATCAAAAAATGATCTTTACAAAACTTATAGACGTTTTTGGATTGGATAACTTTTTTTTGCCTTAAAAATTTGTTTGCCTTGAAAATTTTTGTTGATTTTTTTTCGTGCCTTTTATAGTTTGACCGTAAAATGGAATTTTTGATTTTTGTGTGGTTAAAACCAGAACCAATGGTCTTCCAAAAAGGTCAAAAAGCTTCTCTTGACTTTCTTATATCGTGCGTTGTTTGGCTTTTACTATCTCGTATGTTACCGCAGTCGATAAAGTTTCATGCTATCAAATGTAATATTTTAAATTCAACAACTGCGAGAAAATGGTCACAATCTACCTATTAATTTCAAGCATTACCACCTTTTTGTACATTGATTTAATTATTTACTATTTTTATCTTCATTTATTTGACGCATTTGCGTTTTCCAATTCTTAATTTTATTTTTGAACTTCGCGTGTAAAATGCTACTGGCGATGCACTTGAAGCCGCCTTCTGCAGACTTCCATGACAATCACATTGTTTTTTTTATTTTTTAACGCTGAAAAAGAAACCTGTTGCAATCCCAGCAAAAAAGAAAGAATTGATACGGATTGGGGCGAATTAACATTTTTGTAATGCGCGCGAATCCCGTTTTCTGATTCGTTCGAACGCATTGAGACGCATTTAGATGAATTGAGATAAAAAGTGCATGCGTCGAGACTTGAAACAGCGATCCCTCGTGTATCAGTACAGTGTACCCGCCACTGAGCTACGAGACAATTTACTATAAATTTACAATCAATTCTATATGTCCTGCACTTTGGGTTTCCTGTTACGGATTGCATTGTATAAATCAACACTTGCTGAAATTCGCCGTGACGCATTGGAGCGAATTCAAATGTGCATTTTACTCTCACGAATTCAGACGCATTGACCAATGTTGAAGCGTTTGCGTGCTGACGCATTGAAGTGTATTCGCTAACTTTAGACTTTTGCACTGCGTTTGTACGTATAGAACGATTCAAAATTGAAATATCGTCTTCACGAATTTACATGCATTGACACATAGGTCCAATGCGGGTCGCAAAGCGGAATTTGCAGGGTGTCTTAGTCTTTTCAATTCAATTCGTATCAATACTTTCTTTTTTGCTGGGATTATGGCATGAACATTTACATGCCCGTACCTAAGGGGGAGGGGGCATTGTGGGGCAATGCCCTATCTTAAAATACCAATGCCCTACCTTAAAAAATACAATTGACCAGATCAGATCAATTAAAATTTTTACTTTCGCCCTTCCTGTTACCACCGCAGCCCTACCTTAAATTCAACTCTAGAAACGGCCCTGACCATTTAATGTAAATTTTATCGTATAATCATAATTGCAACAGTTTAGATATCTGTTTTGTTTCTTTTATTAATTATAATGCGATATTACTCTAGCATTACCTCAGCATTACTTTAGCATTACGCTACAACGTAATGATTGCATTTGAACGGTTCGCCAGGGTTGGTTTTTGGTTGAACTTGAATTGTTCCCGTGGAAAATTTTACCATTTCTTTCAACACTCATCTTTGTAGGTTAGAAACTAAACTGTATAACATAAACATTTAACCATTTTCTTTCAATTCCAATAACCTTCCTGAGAATGGAACTATTTTCTTAAAGAGTCAATTTTCTAATTGAAAATTCATATTTCTTGGTTGAAAATTATTTTTTGTTCAAAATGTTTCAAGTAATGATACTACACTCGGGGTCTTCTTATTTGGTTGCGAATTCTATTATTATATTTATGGTGGAAAATTCATCTATTTTGGTGCAAAATTATACTATTCGGTGGAAAATTTAACCGTTTTTTGAAGATGTCTTCTTTTTGGTTGAATTTGACTATTTCTCATTCAAAATCAAAATATTGTTTGTCTGGCATTTCACCTAAACTGTATTTTTCGCTGACAATTCTTCTTTTAGATTAAAAATATATACATCATTATTGAATGTTTTCAGTACTTGCTTAAAAAGTAATTCCACTCCATCTCCTTGGTTAAGGAATATAAATTGCTGAAAATTTGTTTTTCTTCTCGTTAACAGTTATTTGTTTACATGAAAATGCAACTGATTGAATTTTTGATAATTACTCTTTTTTGGTAGAACTCAACTTTTTTTATTTGAAATAAAAAATTTGTTGTCTTTGTGGGTTGGAATAACAACTATAATATTTTTTATTGACAATACGTTTCGTTTGCTCGCAAATTGAGTATCTTGGTTAAATTTGTTTTCTTGCATTACTGAGAAACTTTTCTTGGTTGGAAATTTAGAATCGGTTAAAAAATCTTCTTTTTTGTTGCCAAATTCACATCTTTTTGTGAAAATTCTATATTTTTTGTTAAAAATGGAACTGTTTCCTTGAAAATCAATCTGTTTTGTTTAAGAATTTACCTTCTGTTAAATTAATATTTATAGTATTACTATTAGTAGTCCATTCCGTTAAAAATTCAACTACTTCGGTGCATATTCTTAATTTTTGGATGAAGTTTACTGCTCTGGATTTACAATTGCAATTTTTTTTGAAATATTGCTAGTATTAGAGTTCTCGTTCAGAATTCTTTTTTCGGTTGTAAATTAAACTACGTGGTTGAAAGTTGAACTACGTTGTTAGAAATTAATTTTTTAACGAAGTATTAGTTTCTATGTTTGGAAATTTAATTTTTTATTCAAATTTACTTTAATTTAAATTTCATTTTTTCAACTGACAATACAATTGTTTCGTTGAAATTTCATGTATGAAACTTTAGTTTTTTGGCTGAATTTAATTCGGTTTGAGGAAATATTAAATCTTTTTCGGTTTCACTATCAAGTATGATAATTTGTGACGAAAATTCATCTCTCTGGTTGAAAAGTCATTCATTTGTGTGAAAAGCCGTTCTTTGGGTTACAATTTATCTTCGTCGCTCAAAAAATTGCATCTTTTTGATTAAAAGTGAAACTGCTTGACTAAAAATTAATCTGTTTTTGGTGAAGATTCAACTATTTTCTCAACAATTGGTCGTTGTTGGATGAATTATGCTGCTGTTGATTCCAAATTAAAAACATTTTTCGTCGAAACGTTTAAACTATTATATTTATTCTAAAGAATTTACATATTATTTTGGAAAATTGTACTACGCTGGTAAAGATTCATTTTTTTGGCTGCAGATTCATTTCTTTTGTTCGAAGTTTAACTACTTATGATTTTCCTACAAATAATTTCCCACAATTTTTCCCTCATTACAGGAATTGCAGGAACAAACCAATCGCGAAGAAACTGTGAGAAATTCATTAACGGAACATCATTATATCATAGTAATAATAATAATTATTGTTTTTGAATTATAGTTTTTCGCAAGGTTCCGGTTAAACATTCATCTCTTCTTTAAAATATTTGGTTAAAAATTCATCTGTTTTGGATGAAAATTAACTTTTTTCGTGGAAAATTCATCTTTCTGAATTTTTAAGTCAAACGTGTTTTCAAATATTCCACTTATCGGCTCAAACATTCCATTCTAAGTTTGAAAATTCTTCTCTTTCGTTAGAAAATCTTTCCTTTCATTGAAAATGTAATTAATTTGTTGAAAATTTAATACATTTCGATCTGAAATGTACGAACTTGAAAGCGTTGCTACATAACGGGCATGAATTCGCGGTAGAACCCAATACCGTTGGATTTTACTGTACACAATATCCATTAAAAAGATCACGGAGACTTATCAGCGTGGACCAACTGTTTCCCAGCTTCCAGACTAGGAGAAACTGAAGGGTCTACCGCAGGAGTCTGCAGGGGCCCGACTTAATTGACAGCCACTTTATTTTTTTATTTTTTAACGCTGAGAATACAACTTGCTGCAATTACGGCATGACCATTTAACGTAAACTTTAACGTTTTATTATAATTGCAACAGTTTACATATCAATTTTGTTTCTTTTATTAATTATAATGTCATATTACTTTACCATTACTTTACCATTACTTTACCATTACTTTACCATTACGCTGTAGCGTAATGTTTGCGTTCGGCCGGTCCGCCAGGGATGAAAAATAATATATAACCGGGGTGAAGAGTGAAAACACCCTTAAATCGTGGAAAACACCCCAAAAAAATGTTTTTGAGGATTATTTCGAAAATGGTGCATTGGTGAAAAATGAATTTTTGCAGACAACTTGTACATAAAATATGCATAAGAAATTATGGTATTCACGTTTCCTTTGGCGGCCATATTTTTGAAATAATCACCCTGGGATTGGAGGGTGAGTGGTACCGCACAGGCCGTACGCTTCTTTTGTAGCTCATATCTCGAAATGGGGTGCTTCTGGATAAAAGTGCACGTTACTGAGATTATGCAGAAATTTCCGCTCTATAACTTAAGCTCAATGAATTTTATCGGAAAACCATCTCATTTGGATATATGAGCTACGACAGGATCGTTAGACCCGCGCTGTCAATCTCGCCCCCTACTCACAGGGTGGATATCTTGGTATATATGGCCGACAAAGAAAAAGTGAATACCATAGTTTTTTATATATTTTTTATATACAAGTTGCCTGAAACATTTCCTTTTGGCCCGATGCACCCTTTCCGAAACAATCATGAAAAACCATTGCGGGCGGGGTGCTGATTTGAAGGTGGCTGACCAAAAATCGAAAGATATGTGACATTACTGGAAGCAAAATTTACAACCACAGTACTCTGACGCTGAAAGCACTGATCATGAGTGAATAAGAATACAGCAAATGTGCACCCGGTAAGAAGAGGAGAATTCAAAAAAATTAATATTTTCATATTTAAACGAAAGAGTGAGCATTATTTAATTTTTTTGAATGTGCTAATTTTCCATCGGGAGAAGTGCCCAACGAAAGAATAGGTTTACCTCCGAAACCAATTCTTTCCTATTTCCTTAACGAACGCCACTTGTGTAGTGTGCCATACAGTCGAACATATTTTCCATTTTTTCAATTCCTCTCAATGCGAGCTGTAGACACACCTCTCAAGGTTATTTTTGATTCCATACTTACATGCTGTATTTTGGACTAATTTGGTTCTTTCTAATCCGTCCACAAAATGCGTGCACTTACATGATTTCTATTCCTCCGTGTGCAACATAAGTTTGAAAATTTCCATTTTTTTTCTCATGGTTATTTTTTATTTCATACTAACATGCTTTATTTTTGATTATTTTAATTCCTTCTAATTGCAACTTGGCTACTAAACATCTCCTTTCCTTCCCTAAACCCTAACAACGGTTTCAGATGTTTATCAGTCAAGTTGCAAAAATTTAACCTAAACCAAAAATCAAAATTCAAACCAAAAAAAAAAGGTCGGCAGGAAATTACAAAAATTTGATTTCGACTATGCTGGATAGATCGTTTTTTGGCTCCGTATACTTTTTTTTGTGGTTGTGTAATCCATGCACGTATATTAAAAAATAATTTTAATATAATTTAAATGTGTTCCAAGACAGATTTCATATGAAATCGGTCAAAATATGTTTCTGTTAAACAGATTAATAAAAAAAAATGTTCACATAATTTACCCAAATTCTTTTTTTTTTACCTGTAATTAATAAATGTAATACAATATTTATTCATTTAAAAAATGAATTTATTTCAATTTACAGTTGCGCCTTAAAAGTGACATTATTTCATTCCTTTCTATCCTTTCTTTTATATTTCTCCAGTTTTTTATTCCTCCCAATACGCTTCCATTACATTTTTCTGAGTCGATTAAAAGGACTAGCTTTTGCGTCTTCAAAGTGCCATTATTCTCTTCCTTTCTATTCTTTCTTTTGCATTCCTCCACTCTTCAATTCCTCCCAATACGCTTCCATTAAATTTTCCTAAGTCGATTAGAGGGAATAGGTTTTGCTTTTTTTGTCTACTCGATGGTGGAACTTCTGATGGAGGAAAATTCACGTATTAATGAGAATTCAGATTCTGAATTTTTTTAAATTCTTTTCTTCTTACCGGGCATTTATACCTTACAAAAGACCTTTGGAAAATATACCATAAAAAGGAAAACTAAAAAAAAAAATTGAACCAAATCGTTATATTTGCAAGCCAAGAAGTTAGTGTTGTGAAAAAAAAAGAATAGTTGACAGTACAACGTAAAAAGGATGATTTTTAACGTCAACCAAAACAAATTTGCAGGAAATTGTATCCTTCAACTAAAGAGAGTTAATATTGGACAGAAAGAATGACTTTTTAACGTAGAATATTTCAGACAAACGTTACTTTAATTTTAAATAAGAAATAGTTAAATGCAATTCAAAAGAGAAATGTTCCCAAAAATGTTTGGATTTTCAACCAAATAGAATAATTTCTCACCGAAATAGATGAATTTTCAAACAAGAATATAATAGTAGAATTCTCAACGAAATTATAAGACTACGAACCTTGAAGGCAAAAGACAAATTTTTTGTAAAAACCAAATAGGTAAATCCTCTTATGAAAAACAAATTTCTCATTGGTAATTATACCTTTACCCGCGCAGTTTAATGTTGAATTAACAAAATTTCTTCGTTTTTTTTTTTTTTTGAAAAGGAGAATTGAGAAATGCTTTATGCACTTACCACATTCGAACTTTAGGGACGAATCACTAAGGAACGAAGGTGAGTGTTAGACTGACCTAAAAAACGGCCTTACCGACTAAACCAACTCCTTTATACCTGCCAACCCATGTTCCCGGAATCCGCTTTCGCATTACTTCGGGAACATGGGTTATAGGCATTCTACGCCGTGCTTCGGCGCCACCATTACTGTCAGCTTGGACTTCTTCAGGCTTCGGACCCAGTCATGGTTTCGACATCATGACTGACTCCGAATGCAGTTAGGTGCAGTTAAATCTCTCCCTCCAGGGGCTCGCGTCGTCCTTGGCAAAAGAGACAAATGATGTCTCTTCTCGGGCTCGCCGGCCTTCGAACCTGTAAGCTAGTATTTTATCCTGACAACAAAAAACAACGAACAAATAAAAACTTATCATCTTTTAATGTTCCTCTTAAGTCCCGCACAATCATCTTTGCTGGTCATTCCGCAGCCCCTCCTGCTCTTCTTTCTTCTTCTGCCGAAGGACAGATTCAATGTACGATGTCACCGAATCCCAGAATTCCTGAATGCGCAGCATCAGCGATACTGTATTCTCAGGGGTAAATACATCCCGGAGCTCAGTCTCCAGATCATGCTTCTTTTTCGCCCATCTTCCACATTCGAATAATGTATGCTCTACAGTATCCACCTGTGTGGGACGGTAGTCACTGAATTTGCTTTCCATCCTGTTTCACCGATGTAAATAGGAGTTGAAGTATCCGTGTCCTGTGAGGAATTGGGTGAGATGAAAGTTTACCTCACCATTCATCTTCCAGAACCACGAAGACACCTCTGCTAGAAGCCGTGCTGTCCATCTTCCCCTAGTGTCGATGTTCCAGCAGTGCTGCTATTCTACTAGGATTCTCGCTCTCTCTCTTGGAGTCTAATTCCTGAAGGGTCTTCCTCCAATTGGAATCGCTCATAATTTCTTTTCCTCTCCTTGGCAAGCAGGTGAATGGGGATTACTCCAGCCACTACCATTACCGCCGGAACTGAAAGCGTGCGGTACGCACTTTCTGTGTGCATGGCATCTGCCCAAATTTCCGCTCCGTAGAGAAGGATCGAGTGGGCTAAGCTCGTCAGCACCCTCTGCTCAATGGCCCTGGGGCCTCTGATGTTAGGCATGAGCCTGGAGAGGTTCGCCACTGTAGAACCAGCTTTGTCAGCTGCATACTGGATTTGAGGCCAGTGCGAAAGCTTCTGGTCCACCTTTTCACCTAGATATCGAACTACTTTCAAGGCCACAACAGATTCACCTATTATATTAAACCTCAGTATATATCCATAATGTCTCAGCCTCGTAAGAACAACGACTGCCGTCTTGCTGGCTGCCAGTAAGAGCCCAGGTTTCCCGAGCCAATCGTTGACCAGATAGGTAACGTGTTCTACTCTTCGTTGAGCTTGCTCTGTATCTCTAGCCATCATCATGGCTGCGAGATCATATGCAAATCCAATTAATTTGGTCCACTCAGGCAGCACAATTTTTAATACGCCATTGTATGTAACATTCAAGAGGTCTGGTCCAAGTGCAGACACGTGAGCCACACCAGTTGTGACTTTCCGCCTTTGTTGTTCCTTTGTGGCTTCGTACAATAACTCCCTGGCCTTTAGGTGATCGCTGATCACTCGTCGCAGATACGCCAGCACCCTGAATCGGTGCTTGAGAGCATCCAGAATGTTAACCCACCTCGCTGAGTCGAAGGCGTTCTGCACATCGAGAGTGACCAGCACACAGGAGTTCCTCGATCTGCGGTTACCCTGCCATGCTCTATGTGTCATTGATATGACCTCTCTAATGGCTCCGATTGTGGAGCGGTTAGTACGAAAGCCGTGCTGATTATCCGAGAGCCCACCTGCTACTTCAATGGCAATCCGTAGACGAGCCCATAGAAGCTTCTCAAGTACCTTCCCTGCATTGTCTAGCATGCAGAGTGGTCTGAATGACGAGGGTGTGATGAGAGGGCCCCGATGTGAAGCAAAACCAACGTCTGCACTTTCCATCTCCTCGCAAAGGTGCCAGCCAACAAACATGCATTGTACATATTCAAAAGTAGAAATGGATATTCACTTACAATCAATTTGAACACTTCAGCGGGTATCCCATCCGGACCCGGAGCCTTGCGGTTGCCAGCGAGTATACTGCGCTAAACAGTCCATCGATCGAAAAAAGCTGAACTTCTGATTCCACCACTGGGATCGTGGCATAGACTCTCTCCGAATGTTGTGGAAAGAGTGCATCCACGATCATTTCCATTCTTATAGAATCCCGTGGGGGTTCTGGAGCTCGATATCCAATACTGCGGGTAACCTTTTCCTTCTGCTGTCTTCAATGGTGTTAGTCAATGCCTTCTTGACAAAAATATAATCCACCTCAGCCACACCGACGTCAGCGCGGCCCCTCTTACGTTGGGCCTTCCTGCGTTTCGCCAGTGTCTGTCTGCGTAGGTCGGCAATTTCATCGTTCCACAAGTACTTACGTTGATTTTGACGACGCTTTGATTTTTTGGGCATTGACATGACACATGCCCTCTTAATCAAACCTATAGTCAGCTCAGTCACAATCCATCCTCGTGTCTTTGCGACGACAGCATGAGTTCCTCTTATTCCAGCGTTTGACCTAACCCAGAACTTAATGTACTGGTGGTCGCTGCCAGTGAGATCCTGAAGAACCTGTCATCCCTGTATCGTGGATGAGACACCAGCAGATGCTAGAGTGATATCAATGATGGTACCTTGGCAGCCACTGCGTCTAAATGTTGTAACCGTACCCGTGTTAAGGATCGTTAGGTCCAACCTGGCCGTCATCTCTACCACCCTACCGCCTCTGTTGCAGGTCCATGACATGCCCCACTCGGGCGCCTTTGCATTGAAGTCCCCAGCAATAATGACTTCTCCGTCGAGATCCCGAATGCTATCTTCCAGTGCATCAAGTTTTCTAACGTACTCATCGATTCCCTTATTGGGTGAGAGGTAAACGCTCACGTAGGTGGTATTCCCACCCTTGACCAAAATGTAGTCGTCATACTTACAGATATTCACCACTGGAAACATGGATACGTTTTTGCCAGTGTTGCCCGGGTACTAATTGCGCTCGCCCATGCCACAATATTGTTCCGAAATGATAAGCAGGTCAGCCTTGTGTTCACCCGAAATCTGAGTCAGCAAATCGCTGGCAAGTCTGTCGCTACCCAGATTACACTGAACAATGACTGCCATAATTGTTCATTCCTGCAATACTCTTTATACACCCGGCACCTAGAGTATCCCGGGATATGTTCTGAGCTTTCATTGCTATCTGTTCGCTCAGCGCACATATAGCAATGAGGTTTCTCCTTGCAGGTCGGGAACAGATGCCCCTCCTTTCTACACTTCCAGCAACTTTTCCTTCTCTCTTTCTCCTTACAGGAGACCGCAATATGGCCAAAGCCATGACAGCGGAAGGACCGTGTGATGATCATCCGACGCCATACACGACAGCTGACACAACCAATCTGGATGTGACCAGCCTCCTCCAGTTTCTTAGCAATGGTTTCGTCACACTCTATGAAAGCCATCCTAGTTCCACAGTAGTTTAGTCTCGAGAGATTTATTTTCAAATCCCTGCCCTTTTTAGTCCCAAGAATCTTGTCTAGAGCATCTGTAACCTCTAGTTCATCGGTTGCTGAGTCCAAGTCTTTGATCTCCACCCTAACTCTCGGAACAAGTTGGCGCGCCTGTCCACCCTCACCCACAGCTGCTGCCAGAGCCTCGCTAAATTTGGATTTGGCATCAACACTTGCGCCCAGTTCAACCAGGACATCTCCGGTCCCAGTCTCCCTAATACTCTTCACGGTGACTTCCATTTCCTTCGGTCTCACTTTAATACCGACCAGTTTGAGTACGTCCGCGTAATTTTTTCCCGCCGCAGGTTTGATAAGGACTGCCTCCGGGCGTGTACGCGCCTTCCTCCTTGCTGATGGATTGTCAGGTCGTGCTACTCTACTAGCCCCCTCTGGCTGTGTAGCTGCTTCACCAGTTGCAGCCTCCTGCGTTTTCCGCCTACGCATCTTTTGTTCAATCCATTTCGAAGTTTCTCCAGTAAGTTGGATCTTTTTTCATGGGTGCAATGACGAGCCTTCCCCGGGGCTAGGCGTGCACTTAGCTGTCCTCTTCTTAGTACGCTGACACTTTGGTGTTCTGAAATCTACGTTGTCTTGTTCCTTTTTATATTTAACCAGCTGCTTCCATTTAGGACCAGTCAAATTAAGACCATCATTCAAAAGCTTCGGTGTAAAAACAGCAGTTTCCAATCCCTCTTTTATATTCTTGTCAAGGGTTTTCCTACCCCTGGCAATTGTATCCATCTACTGCACTCCCTCTGTAAGCTTTTTCAAAAGCTCCCTCAATTCCATATTCACTTTTGCATTCTTCTGTTGTTCCCCGTCAGTGGTAATGGAAGCTGTTATCTCGTTGCTGATAAGCTGTTGTTCTTCTTTGGCTGTGTCTGCTTCAATTTGTGTGGTTGCCATAAATGTTTACTCAGCGCTTCGTGCGTGGAGGGGCGGGCCGAAAAAACTGGGAACGGTTATACCCTCGGACCATAGTCCTACCCCAGTTCCCTGGGGCCCAGCTCTCGTTTAGCCGGTCCCGGAATGCACGGACGGACAGGACTCGCCCGAAGCACTGCAGATTCCGACCTCTGCAGTCACCACTATCCGCCATCCGGGGACGCGCCAAGTGGGGGTATCACCTCCCCTTCACCGCAGACATCTGCGGTGGTCCTTGGACGATATTCCCTAGTGGTTCAATTTATAAAGACCAGTTTTCAAGTAAAAGAATTGATTCCTTGAAAAAATTAAGATTACTTTTGAACCAAACACTTGCATTTCGATGTAAGAAATTTATAATTCCACAGCCGATTTTTCAAATGAAAAAGGCAAACGAAGACAAAAGTATTTTTTTATTTTCATCCCAAGAACATGTTTGTTTGACTTGTCAACATGAAAATATGAGTTTTCAACAATCACCAAGTTTTGGACGAAGCAGTTGATTTTCCAATAAAACATTACAATTTTACACAAAACAGAACGAATGTTTAAAAAAAGTGCCCAATTTCGAACCCAATATTTACGTTTTCATCCGAGAAAGATTTCATATCTTAGTGGAAGGGATGATACTACAGATGAAATTCTAAATGAAGAAGACAAATTTTTTAAAAAAGTTGAATTTACAACCGACAAATAGTTCTGTCTACTTTCCACCACCAAAATATAAAGTTAAAAAAGAAAGTTGAGAAGAAATTGTCGAATGTTCAACAAGAAAGTTGAATTTGAAGCCAAAAAGGACGATTCTTTAAAAAATCAGTTTAATTTTCCGTGAAACAGTCGCATTCTTGTTCAAGAAAGATGAAATGTCTACGAAAGTGGATGAATTTTCAAATGAAAAGTACACTTTTTCCTGAAACCAGTTCAATTTTCCCCGTAGAATTTTGCAGCTGACTTTTCAATAGGACCAGACGATGTGACAAGTAAATTTTCCACGAGCTACCAGAATTTTCCACCAAACAGTTTAATTTGCAAAGACAAAGAATGACTTTGTCAACATTTTATACCCAACACTTACATTTTTATCAAAGAAGAATGCAATTTCTCCAAAATTAGATGAATTGTTAAACTGAAAATACACATTTAAAAAGAAAAACTTAAATTTTCAACCGAAAAAGTATTCAGTCGACTTTTAATCATCAAAATAGGAATTCCGAACCGAAAATAAATTTTCTAAGAAATAGTTGAATTTTCCACGCAACAGTTGAATTTTCGGCTGAAAAGGACGACTTTGTAAGAATTTTTTTTTCGCAATTTTCAACCGAGCAGTTGCATTTACATATATTCTAGAAGGATGAAACTTCTACCAAAAGAAATGACTTCTCGAAGGAAAAAGTGAAGTTTTTCTACAGGAAGAAGCAACTGAAAAAAAAGAAATGTTAATTGAATCACAAGGCAAATAAAAAACTAAGTAGAATATTGTATCAGGGTTACCTCAAAACTTCATTTCAACTTCATAATCAAAGACCGGACTTGTAATTTTCTCAACTCAAAATGTTTTATAACCGAAACATAACAAATTCAAAGTAAAAAAAAAGAATTTGTAAATTTAGTTTGCTTGTCATTTATTTAAAGTTATCTTTCAAGGTATTACATTTCGGTATAATGACTGCGATTTATTTGTTTTAATTTCGAATTCTAAAGAATTCTCCCAGCCTACCCTACCGTAATAAATCGTTACGAAATATGCCCCCCTCCCCTGAGCCATTACGTAATTTAAGTAATGTCCCGCACCGCGGACAAAACTGTTATTGGTTCCCGGATTAGGACATCGAAAAATATTTTACGAATCGTTCCTCGCCTTTTTCGCCTTGCTCGCTTGCCTTGTTCAGCCGTGAATCTGGCCGTGAATGACAGCCCGACCATATAGTCTCTGTTCACCACAGAAATTCACTTGCGTTGAACAGTACAGCGCTAGACCCTTCAGTTTCTCCTAGCCTGGAAGCTAGGAAACAGTTGGTCTACGCTGATAAGTCCCCGTGATCTTTTTAATGGATACTGTGTACAATCCAACGGTTTAAGGTTCTACCGCGAATTCATGCCCGTTATGTAGCAACGCTTCGAATTTCATGAATTTTAAGTCGAAATGTATCACATTTTCAACAAAAGAGAAGAATTTTCAAACTTAGAATGGAGCGCTCAAGCCGATAAGTGGAATATTTGAACAAACTTTAGAATTGAAAATTCAGAAAGGTCAATTTCCCACCAAGAAGTTAAGTTTCAACCAAAACAGATGATTTTCAAACCAAATTCCACATTTAAAACATTTCAAGCAAAGAGATGAATTTTTAGCCAGAGCACTGCGAAAAAGTATCATCGGAAAATAATAATTTTTATTATTACTATGATACAGTGATGTTTCGTTAATGAATTTCTTATAATTTTTTGGCGATTAGTTTTATTCCTACAATTCCTATGATTCGTATAATGACGAAAAAAGTAAAGGAAATTCATGATAGACAAATTATTATAGGCGTATTACATACAGGGTGTCCCAGTACTCAATTTTTTTTTGTATTTTTGAATTCTATCAAAAAAATGGCATCGAAAATAATCATAAAAAAATTTTGCTGCAGCTAATAATTACCGAGTAATTAACAATTAAAGTTTAACCAATCAGAAGCACCACTTAGAAGGTCGTCACGTTAACTCATTCAACTCATAGATGGCGGAGACAAGATATAATAAATACATTTAAAAAAATATATATATATATATAAATATATAAAACCTGCTGTATTCTCCCCTTTTCCTAGAGGAGAGAAAAGTGGCGTGCGTAATTTTTCTCCCAATCGCTGTGTAATATACTATTATCTCTTTGTTTTTACCCACGGTATTTTTTCACACCGTGACACCAAATCAAATTATATCTAGTTGACAGTTTATTTATGTATTCATTTAGCATAAGTCCATAGGGCTAAATAGCCCTCTAGGAACAGGAGATACATGGATAAAACTATCACTAAAAAATACAGTCTCTAGTTGAATAATAGTAATAATAATAGAGACCGAAGGTGTTCTCGCGTTGTCGTCGCGGTAGAGCTTGAGCTTTTCTCTTATGAATTTGGCGGCTATGTTGGCCGTAGCATTGCTACTGACAGGGTTTCCCATGCCAGACAGGCAAAGAACGAAGAGGAAAGTGACTAAGAGGAACACCAAAACCCATAAATGATGATGGAGAGTATTTAAAAAATTTTGAAACGCTTGTCGCTACCTCAGGATCGTCAAGGCACCCCTGGAGCCACCGTTGGGGGCCACAGCATGCGGGACGGTGGCGGTGGTGAGCTGCGAGATGGTCAGGCAGATCTCACTAATCAAACAGCTGGCCAGCAAGAACATCTGCGACATACGGTAAGCAGTGAAACATCAACTGTGTCTGCTGAGGATGCTTTGGCTAGCGTTAGCTATGTGCAGCCACCCACTTCAACAGAAATACCGTGGGAGAGCATCAAGTGGGATACCATAATGAATGAGGAATTGATGCGTCTCTATTATGAAAGTGCGAAGTTTGAAACCGCACACAAAAAAAGACAAAATTTTAGAACGAAATTTGCCGCAAAGTATCCTCAAATAGAGAAAGTCGCACTAAGAGATCTTATCGCTGAGGTGAAGGACATCAGGACTAATCTGCTCATCTCAGAAGATCGAGCAATGGTTGATTTAGAGTGGAAAAGCAACGGCAATGAACAGCAGTTAGAGGAAGCCGCGTCACATGAACAGGCAGTGGCAATTGATGTTCTTCCTGAACCTGGTGATGATCCAGCACCACCACATCCTCCGTAGGTAGATGACCTAATACAACCAGTGCCAGAAGCAGAGGTTCAACAACCAAGGAGGCGATTGAAATGGACATACTTTATGAACAGAGATGTGATGCGCTTTTATTTTTTGGTAAAGAAAAGTGGGCAAAGTATAAGGAGAGAACATCATCGACTCTTCTTACTTAGGTACCCAGAAATAGCCATAAGAATAAATGAGCAGAATCTAGCAGATCAAAAACGCTCAATATCTGTGAACAGATTGCTTTCAGCTGTTGAAATAGCTGCCATTGAAATGGAAGCGGGACCGAAGCTTCCTATTGATGAACTTCCATTGGAAGATGTGGACAACGAAGACTTGACTGAAACTGAAGGCACAGGTGCTAGGGATAATGAACATCAAGCACCGGATCCACTAGAACCATATCCGGACATTATAAACGATGATCTGAACAGTGAAGTCTCAGAAAAACTACAGCAACTTGAAAGGAATTTCGGTCATACTTTACTAGAGTTCAGGCATGTAGAGCCAACACAAAGGCCTTCACTGCCCAAGATGTACATCACAAATGATCTGCGGGCACTAATAGAACACCTGAACAGCAAGGTTTTACCTATACATTTGAACGCAACAGAAAATGCGTTAGAGTTGCAAACTCTTGTATACTGGGCAGCTGTGGAAACCGTTAGAACGTTAGGCCGCAGAACTAGGCCTATAAATGCAGCCTTTGCCCGAAGACTGGAGCGAGATCCACCATGGAAGATCAGGTTGGATATGGATGTCAACAAAGTAAGGTGCAAATTGGGTCGACTGACTCAATATAAGAAAGGAAATCGAACCAGAAAGCTGATACACCATGTTATTAAAATCATCCACCCTCGGTACAGATTATAGACTCCCAGCGGAAGAGACCTGATGTTCTTACTGCTAGATTGCGTCGGTACAAGAAAAGTAGTGGAAGAAGGCGAGAAAATCAAACTTTTCCGGCAGATGAAAGAAGGTTTTATCGTGAACTGAGTACAAAGAAAAATAACCAACAAGACACCGAAGTCCCTCAATTGGATGACATGACTAAATATTGGTTGGATGTTTGGGGAAAAACTAACGAAAGCAATTCGGACACTACGTGGTTCCAACTAGAGAAAGCAAGAGCAAGCAATAACCCTGAAATGGAGCTGACTAACATCACAGCTTTAGATGTTTCAGCGGTTTTGAAAAAAGCAAGTAACTGGAAAGCTCCAGGTCCTAAAATGGTGCACAACTTCTGATACTTACCTGACTAGTATGCATACCTGACTAGAGTGCATACCTGACTAGTGTGCATACCTGACCAGTGTGCATCCTGCGTTGGCAAGGTGTTTTCAAAAGATCATCGAACACCCAGATCTGATGCCAAGCTTTATGCTCCAGGGTACTACGTATATGTTGCCTAAAAAAGCAGGCGCTTAAAATCCATTGGAATTGCGACCGATAGCCTGTCTTCCAACAATATATAAATGTCTTACAGCTATCGTAGCAGATGAGGTATTGTTAATATTTTATTTGATGTTGTTATTCTTGTTTGAGGGACCTTCAAGGTTTCATTGTTAGTAAAATGGTTTTCGCCCAGTGCTCTTTCTCCTTGAGGATCTCTCTCTGTTCTTTAAGTTTCAGGCTCTTTCCCTTTGGTGGGAGTGGGGAGTCGGGTGGTGGTGTATAGCTCCCCTGTTGAGACTTGAACCCCTTCTTTCTGGCTTTTCAGTAGTCACCTAGGTGTAGGCGAGTGTGGCCAGTGATCAGGTGGTTCAACGGTTCAATGCCCAGTGATTCTTGTGCACGGATCGGGCAGTTCAATCCATCGGTTAAAGTGAACTTCACCTTCTGTGATTTAAGTGTTTGTCTAGTGATTTCCCGACTCGATCATCTCCTGGTGTTGTGGGTAGTGACGATTCGGACGACGTATCACCTCCAGTTGCGTCGGGATCGATCGTTCGGTGAACGATCGTGGTCGTAGCTTCCGGAGGCTACATCTGTGTCAATTGTCTACAAAAAGCCAAAACCTTTTTTGGGTTCAAAGAAAGTCCCTGGTTAAATTAAAGTTTTGGATTAAATTCGACAACAGGTATTTAGAGTTTTTTCATAATCATGGTGATACATATAAAGTGTCTTCTTCGTCGACTTGGATACGACTCAGTGTGATCCCTTCGCTGTCCCACGCCAGTCCGTCATTAAATAACTAACAGGTATATTCTCACTGCGACGAGAATGACATCCTTACAGAAGAAGAAAAAGGATGTTGTAAAACCTCGCGAGGCAGTAAAGATCTAGTCACCATAGACGCTTTTGCCATGACGCAAGCTCTTGAACATCAAAGAAACTTGCACATGGCATACATTGACTATAAGCAAGCGTTTCCTTTCGTACCACATTACTATTTGCTTGAAGTCTTAAAAGTATACAAAATTTGCCCACGCATCATTGACTTCCTGAGTCATGCGATGATCTTTGGGGTACAAGAATAAAGTATTTTGATCATGGACAAATAAGGTTAACTAGATCAAACTCCTTCAGTGCATTATGGTTCTGTTTGGCGTTGAACCCACTGAGCAAAACACTAAATAGCATGTCTCATGGGTGCCGGGTAAGTGATAACGAGGATGGTCATCAAGTGGCTCATCTTCTATACATGGATGACCTGAAGCTATACGCTAGTTCGGAGGAGAAACTGCAGCAAGTGATTCATGTTACAAAGCAGTTTTCCAATGATATCCACTTGGGGTTTGGACTAGATAAATGCCGAACAGTGCATTCAACCGGAGGAGAATTAGGGACCTGGGTATTCTCGAATCTAAGGGTATTCAGCATACAATAGTTAAGAAAAGCCTAACGATTGCCTTCACTGCAAGATACAGATTGGTTCTGATGAGTTCTCTTAACTCGACAAACAAGATCAGGGCAATCAACACCTATGCCATCCCTGTTGTCACGTACTCCTTTGGGCTCATCAAATGGTCGAACACTGACCTCAAACGATTGAACAGAATCATCCACGTAGAAACGACGAAACACCGAATGCACCACAGTAATTCAGCGATTGAAAGGGTAGTTCTACCGCGACATAGAGGGGGCAGGGGCATTGTAGATGTCAGAAAACTGTGTGAGTCACAAGTTATACAGTTGCGAGACTATTTTAACAGCAAGCGAGATGTTACGCTTTACAACACCATCTGTAGAGCGGATCTTGACTACACGCCCTTGAATTTGTCCTCAGAGGAGGCCTTGAATATCAGGGCAGAAACCATAGAGGAATTAGAAACGCAATGGAGGCAGAAAGTCATCCGCAGCGAACACCCCAAAACGCTAGATCAATATGAAGTGGATAGTGAGGCATCCAATATTTGGCTGAGAAAGGGACTCCTGTATCCAGAAAGAGAAGGATTCGTCATTGCGATTCAGGATAGAGTTGTCAGCACCAGGAATTATCGCAAACACTTGTTACATCAAGACGTGATTGACCGGTGCCGATTATGTGGAGATACCAGCGAATCCATCGAGCACATTATTGATGGTTGTCGCGTAATGTCTCAAAGAGAATATACGCACAGACATAATGATGTGGCGGGCATTATACATCAACAACTTGCCCTTAACCTACGACTCTTAACAGAATGGATGCCTTTCTATAGATACATTCCAATGCCCGTTTTAGAAAATGAAGATTACATCTTATATTGGGATGTGACTATCCAGACGGATCATTACATCCGAGCCAATCGACCCGACATCGTGATGCGAAAAAAAGGTGGAAGAGTCTACATCATCGACATTGCTTGTCCACTCAACCGAAATTTGCAGGCAACCTATACAACCAAGATCCATAAGTATAGCGAGATAAGGCATGAAGTAAAGGCAATATGGAGGAATGTGAAACATGCATCTATTCATCCTATTGTGATTTCGGCTACAGGCAATATGCACGCAAGATGCACTGAACACCTTGAGCATTTAGGAGTCACTAGGGTACTGGCGGTAGCTCAGAAGGCCGTTTTTTTTAAACACCTGTCGCATTGTAAGAAATTTCCTAGACCATCAAGAAGCAAGCGACTAAAAACCTATGGCGTGAAACATGGTAGCTCTAAGAAAACAGCCAGAGGCGACTGTTGTCACCTTCAACACTCACGGCCGCTGTGTAAGGATAACAGCGGTGAAGACAAACTGCAAACTACACGATGCTCATAATTTTGTACCTTCAGCATCATCGCAAATGATATAAAACATCGTATAAAAATAACTTATAACATCCTCATCTCATCAGTCACTTGACTTAGTCCGTGGCTATGACGAAAAACCGAGTTCACCCGAGAAAAAGTTTTAAAAATATATATATATATAATATGGTAGCTCTAAGAAAGCATCTAGAGACGACTGTTGTCACCTCCAACACTCACGATCGCTGTGTAGGGATAACAGCGGTAAAGACAAACTACAAACTACACCATGCTCCTAATATTGTACCTACAACGTCATCGCAAATTATTTCATACATCGTATTAAAATAACTTATAACATCCTCATCTCATCAGTCACTTGACTTAGACCATGGCTATGACGAAAAACCGGGTTCACCCGAGAAAAAGGTAAAAAGAAAAAATAATTATAAGTACGAGAGAGAATGTGCTAGCGTAATTGTGTGACATTAAAGAGGATCAATATTGAATTATAATGCAGTTACAACAAAATATTAGATATCTTGTCACAAACCAATAAACCAAGAGATGTAATTGAGTTGTATAAATTCAAATATGGGTGTAGGTGTTACATGTGTTTGAGGTATTCAGGCGCTGACTTACTTACTGAGTAGATAAAAGAGTTACCAATGAGTGATTCTTTTAGAGTGGGATTGTAAATATTAATCAGATACATAAGAAAAAACTTTTTTGAAGTCGAAATATGAAGGCGCTTCCCTAATTGATACAGGCAGATTGTTCCAGAGTGGAGCACCCCTAACTGTGAAAGACCGTTGTAATTTACACGTTCGGTGCTTTGGAAATATCATCACCTTTTTTTCTTTTTGAAGTTTGGAATGAGCAAGCAAATTTTTATTGAAAAATTCAAATAAATTGAAGAGATATTGCGGACTTTCGGTGTGAAAGGAATTGTATAATAAATCAGCCATAAAATACTGTCTTCTCTTAGCTACATTCAGAAGCCCTGATTGCTTTCGATAGGTTGATAACTGTACATATTTAGGTAAATCATAGACAAAACGAATACAGGCATTAAGTGCTCTTTAAAGTTTAGAATTAAGTTCATCTGTTATGTCATCATATACTATGCAACCAAAATCAAAGTGTGGCAGAATCAAGCTCTTAATCAGAAGTATACAAATAGAAACCGGCAAGGATTCTTTGTTTCTTCAAAGTTGGTGTAAAATTCTGAATGTTTTCCTCGAGATGTCGATTACCTGCTCTTTCTAGGATAAGGTTCTGTTCAGTATGTATCCAAGATCTCTTACAATCTCAACAAAATCTATAATCCCCCTACTGATCTGTAGCGGCGAGAGAGTCATTATCACTTCAGAAGATGGGAAAGAAGATAGCCCAATCAAAATTGCCTTCGTTTTAGCAGGATTGAGTGAAAGCCGATCAGTACTTGCCCAATGCACAACCCTATCGATATCCTCCTGTACGAGAGTAAGAACATCTCTTAGAGGAGGCAACAGAGCCCGGAAGATAAAGTTTGAAGTCATCAGCATACTTGTGGTACTTACAATATTTAAATCTCTATCCAGATCTGAGGTATCCTTTTCCAAAAAGGACATGCATTTCAGACAACTTCATATTGCGTTCCTCATTCTGCGTTACCTGTTAGCTAACTTCATGCGTAGTGCGTAAACCTTATTGTTTAATCATTTGGCGCGGATTTCGAACTTGGGATTGAGTCAATATAGGCACTACCAGAAACGCACTACGCAAACTCCTCCGCCTTAGCCAGGGTTGGTAACGTATAATACTCCACGTATTATACGTGGTTTTCTACGCGTATATTACCACGTATATTACCTCTCTAGTTTTCTACGTAATTTGACGTATATTACGTCCGAATGGAAACTTTCAGTGCGCATGCGTCAACATCGAAAAATACCGCACATAACCTATTTCTGTTGCTGTTGGTCGTTGTCGCCGTGTTCGTTGTGTTCGCTTAAGTTTTCATTGCAGTGAATAGTAAAAAGAATAAAAAAAGATGTATCGAGGGGGTAGGCCTAAAGGCAAACTGTGGGATCAATTATCGTACAAGCTCATAAAAGACGAGAAAGGCAAAAATGCTGCTTTGTGCATGATTTGTGATAGTGTAATTCACAACACTGCAGAATCTAGGTTAGAAATGCACCGGTAAGTGTTTATATGGGAAATAATTTTACAAATTTGATAAATATAGTGAGTTTCGAAGATGTAAACCCAGTGGGCACAAAACCATGAACATCCCTAGAACGTCCTTGGGACGTCCAATGTCAGTCCAATGAACGTCTCTTAAGACATTAGACGTCTTAAAAGCATCCCTAGGATGTCCAAAAGATATGTTGAAAAAGACGTCTAAGGGATGTCCCGAAGACGTCTCTTGGACATCCTTAATTTTTTTGGCCACTGGGAAGGCAGTAATTAAAAACAATATTATTTTCAGGAGAAAATGTTTACTGGCAGAAGTAGATTGTGACGACATGGAGGTTGATAAAACCCAGAACTCAAAAATGAGTGTATCGTCGCAAGTAATATCTGATCCACTTGATCCTGTACAAGACAACCAGGATGTGGTTTTACAGTTAGATGGAGAATTTTTAAACAATAATATCGTAAGTATTATTAGTAAAGTATAGGCCGTGAGAATTATATGTATATTTAATTTAACAATTAAAATTCTGCTCATATCGAAATGCTCACCAATTATAATGTGATTGTTATCCAAGTTTTTTATTTTCATGAAACTCAAGAATTGAATATTTAATTTTGTTCTTAAATCCTTAGTTTGAAAACTGTCCTTTTCATTATAAATTTTTCCATTTCTTTTTTATTTCTTGAAATATAGTGCCATCAGGAAAATTACAATAAAATAATCAAGAGCCTGTAATTTTAAAAAGAAAAAAAGCTCTAAACTGGTCGCAATGATCCCTAAAAATAATATTAGAGTGATTAAAAAAAAACTTTTATGGAGTGGGGATTCTGATAATATATAAGATATATAAAGTTGTGCATTAATTTCTGTAAACATTTTTTCTTCAAAATACAAAATTTTGAATATAAGAAAATATTAATTTTCTAGATGCCATTTTTTTGTTAGTTAAGGAAAGTACTACGTTTCAAGTTTTCTTTAACGATTACTCTATTATTTTCTATCAGTTTCAACAGGGTGGTCGCTGGACCGGGAATTTTATGAGACCGGGAAATGACAGTGAATTTATTTTTTAATCGGGAATTGTAAAAATTTTGAAAAAAAATTGTAATAATGATATTATTCAGTTTAGAATGCGTAATTCGAAAATCTTTTACTTAAAAAATTTCCCATTTCAGATTTTAATTTTTAAGCCTACATTTTACTTTAAAGAATTTTAAAATACAGTTTTAAAGATTTGAACAATTAAAAATTATAAGCGTTCAAAATTGAAGATTTTGGGTAAAAAACATTTTTAGTTGATCAACTATGAATAAAAATTAAACAATGATCTTTAAAATTGAACTGTAATGATTAAAAAGTGAATAATCATTGATTTTACAAGACAATTCGGAATGATTTCAAAATTTAAGAATTTCCAGATTTTAATGTTAAAAATTGAACTGTTTCAAGTTTTAAATAACTTCAAAATAATATATTGAAATATATATATATATATATATTTAATAATGTTTTAGTCTGAAATATTCTATTTTTGAACCATTCATTTGAAATTTGTTAATCAAGAAAAACAACAATTACTTTATATTTAGAAATATCTGACAGTTAATTTAAAATCAGTGATTATAAATTAAATATTAAAAACTAAACTTTGAACGTTAAAATCCTTACTGTTATATTTAACATGCTTAATTTGTAACTCAATTCATTGAATATATTTAGAGATAATTTAGAAAAATTCAAAATGAATTAAAAAATTGATATGATTTCTAATAATTTAAGCGGAGTGTCTACCTGTACCGACAAAGTCCGAGTATTCGTACCGAAATTTGGGTTCAAATAGCCCATCCTAATTTAAAACAAAATATAGATTTTTACAAATTTCTAACAAAAATTTAGAACTTTTTTAAGAATTTTGGAAGGCTTCAAAATTGAAAATTCAACAATTTGGTTAAAAATTCATCTATCTTTTGAATTTTGGTGCTAATATATTTAGGAACATTATGCAATATAATTTTTCAAAGCTTCCCAGTGGGCAAAAAAATAAAGATGTCCCAGAGACGTCTTCAGGACATCCCTTAGACGTCTTTTTGAACATATCTTTTTGACATTCTAGGGATGCTTTTAAGACGTCTAATGTCAGTACGAAAGATGTCCCGAAAATGTCCTATGTCTTTAAGACGTCTTTAGGACATCTTTAAGACATTGGACGTCTTAGAGACGTTCATTGGACTAACATTGGACGTCCCAGGGACGTTCTAGGGATGTTCATGGTTTTGTGCCCACTGGGTTTTTTAATTGAACATATTAATTGAAACCCAAGAAACTGAAAAAAATAATATTTATAATAAACTCGCGAAACTTTATACATATTCCGAGTCGATTGTTTTAAAAAATGCGAAATATTTTAATGTTTCCGTACTATGAAAAATTATACCTGGAAAAAATTGTATATACCTGGAAAATACCTGGAATTGTCAGGGAATTTCTTACCAGGATTTGAGTAGACACCCCGTTCATTGATTGATTCTTCAATTGAGAGAATTCCGAATGACAACGTGAATTTATTTTTTTGGAACTGAATCTGAATCTTTGGACTCTACGATTTATAAAAAATTAAACAAAATTTAATCAGGCAGTTTGCATTTACTTTCAAATTGTTCAGTTAAAAAGTGTTAGTAGCTTCCATTTTATACGTGTAAATCATTGAGCTTCCGAATACAGAATTTTTGAATTAAAAAACTTTTAAACTCCAATTTTAAAAGTTCAAAATTCAAGAGTTTTACTTGCAGTGCTTTAATTTGTAGCTCAGCTTTTATTACCTCAAATGCATAAATTTTTATCTTTAAGAGTTCGAATTTTTTAATTTCATTGACTGTGAAAAATGTTTGCGAACCGGGAAAGGGCCAGGAAATTTTTTTCTTCAATTAAAACGGCCACCGTGTTCAAGTTTTCGTTCTTCCTAAATGTTTTAATGAAAACCTCTGTCGAATATTAGAATCCGTTATTCGTAAAATGTGGTTTTTTGAAGCAAGTTTATCACTTTTGATAATATGTTTTCAGATTGGCTACCCAGAAGTCTGCAATGATTCTAAAGTTGTAGTTACAGCAGAGAAAAAGAAAGAAACTAAATCAGCTGTTCAACGCCAGCGAAGGATGAAGAACTTCTTAGATATCGTCGAAGAGAAAGAAAAAGCAAGAATTGACGAAGCACTTTGTAAGCTGTTCCTTGGGTGCAATATTGATTTCAATGTTGTAGAGTCACAATATTTCAAAGACTTTGTAAGAATGTTGCGACCAGGTTATAGATAACCTCATTCCACTGATATTTCTTCTACCCTCTTGGACAAAGCTTTTGATACTTTCAGTAAAAGATACTGCGATTACGAAAATACCCCTGGTATATTATCATTAAGTATTAGGGAGAATAACAATAGAAAATGTTTATTATGTTTTATGATTGATTTAAGTGGCGAGTCTATCTTCTTGAAATGTTTCCCCGTGAATTCAGAAGGCTGCGAGAATGAAGAAATGTGTAAGCTGGCTGTTGAAGCTATTAATTTAGCGAAGAATGTACATAGTTTGAACGTTTTTGCTCTTTTATCGAGAGACAAATTGTTTAGCATGGATGAATTCCCAGAAATGTTCCTATTGAGATGTAATGCTAAATTAGCGGATTTTGTAGCTGAGGCGTTGGAAGACTTAAATTTATATCATAGAATTAATGACATTTTTGAAGACTGCCTTCATAGCGATTATCTATCGAAAAAGGTCACTTACACCAACAATAATGAAGGCGTAGTCCAAGAATTAATTAGTTCAAAGTCGTGGATAACACACTTTCAAGTGTACTCGTTCTTTCTACGAAATATAAAAACCTTGAGAAAAGTTGCCGCAGAAAGTCCACAAACGTTTGATTCCGACACTACGACTATGCTATTCGATCAGACCTTAGAATCGAATGTGCAAAATCTTCATGAAAATTATGCTACAGTATACGCATTAATTCAAAGCTTTGAAAAAAAGGATTGTAAGGTTGCTGATGCAGTTGAACTTTGGATTAACTTCCACTCAAACGCTAAAAGCATTTTAATTACGCAATCCATGGAAGAAAATTGGTGTGAAATAATGCATCCGCTTTATTTAACTGCTAACCTTTTGCATCCGAAATATAGGGGACTAGGACTAACTGATGAACAGGTTGCAGAAGTATACAACATATTGTTGGATAACATCGACTTGAATGGATTGAATCAATTTAGCTCCTATAGACAAGGACGCGGAATATTCGGCAAGATGTTCGAGAAAAAAGTTACCTCCCCAACAACCTTCTGGAATATTACAGAACAAGAAAGCCCTGAGCTTTCAAGATTTGCAATCAAAATATTGAAAATCCCAGCGGTAGCAAATGACTTTCAATGTAATTACGTTGAGAGAAAAGGCTTGTCCCAAGAAAAGTCGGAAAAAGTTATTACTTTATATTACGATCTAAGAATGCGAGATTCCAAACAAAGCATTTATACTTAAGAAGCTAATATTCTATAAGATTAAGTTTATAATTACATTTTAACATATCAGAGTAATGAGTTAAAAAAACACGTCATGCAAAATATCCCTGGCGAAGGTTTCGGATAGGAATTAATTCCGAAACAATCTGAAATTTATATCCGGAAGAATCCGAATCTATCTAAACCATTCCGAAAAAGTTCTCGATTTGGTTCGATACAACTGGGTTGAAAATTAATCCGAATCAGTCTAAACCAAATTTTCGGGTTGAGTGATTCATTTTTAACCGATTTTGATCTAACGAAATGTAGAAATTTTTTTCGAGTTGGTTCAAATACAGATTTCGGAATGATTCGGAGTTAATTCCTATCCGAAACTTTCGCCAGGGATGCTATTGTCAGAAGGTGTTATTGTCAAAAGGTCTAAACGTGTTATTGATACCAGATATTTATTAGAGAAAAAGACTCAGCATATTTTATGTACGTAGTATTTATCGTATGGAAGAACAAAACGTATAAAAAAGAAACGTAATGCAAAATATGTTATTGTCAAAAGGTCTGAACTTTTTATTGATACCAGATATTTATTGACGAGAAAAGACTAAATGTATTTTATGTACGTAGTACGTAACTTTAATTAAGCTTCGCAATTTAAGTGTCAAGACTGAAACCTATTTTTCTCTTCCAAATATAAATTGGAAATGTACCAAATACTAAATGGTAATATAAAGTTAAACTTTATTCAAGAAATAAGTGAATTTATACCTAAAAAATCCCATGTTCTAATTAAGTTCCAAACTTCCTGTTTTTCTTCTACAAACTCCTTTAAACAATTGAAATGTAGGCGTGAGATTATGTGATTTAACTTTTAATTATAATATTACTTTCTACAGGTCTAAAAAATTTTAATTTGCAATATATTATTTACTAATGTTCTGTTCGTCGCAATGAAGTAATTCATGAACAGATTTTATTTTCACAAGACTTTATATAAACTTTTGTCGAAAACATCATTCAACAAGGTCGTAAACTATTATTATTTACAATATTTAATAATATAATGATAATTTACATCATTTACAAGCGCTTTAGTAATAGGTCACAATATTAGGGATCATGATTATTAATAAATAGTTTCAATAATCGTAGCTCGAATTAGAGTCCCTCATCTTTAATGTATAATAAATGTGAATGAGTTTTTTGGACCTTTCTGTATCCAACCTGTTCCGAACTTTGTTGTGTACGTACGACCATTGCGAGAAAAGTCGCTCGATCGCTGCTGTAGAGCTTGGAATCTTGTGCAATAATCTAGCCAGTTTCGATAATTGCGGATGATATGGTTCTGCTAGAGTCCAGAAAGTTTGTGGATGCTTGACATTTTTCTCGTTTAATTTAGCAAAAATGCCTTCTTCGTTTCGATAAGCAGCTAAATCCTTCGAGCCATTTTCATCCAGAGATTCTTCAAAAAAATCTTCGCCCATTTTGGTGTACTTATCGTTCTCAACAAGAAGTTTACCTTTATAAACTGGATGCAAGATGTTTGCAGCTAACATTATTGGCCTAACAACTTTCTCAAGACGTTTTTCCAGAAGTGCCTCCAATTTGTCATCAGAAAGAGGAAATTGCAGTTTCAACCAATCTTCTAGAGCATCTGCTATGCTGAAATCGTCGCTCTGATATTTGTTTACCAGCTCGCAAACTCCGTCGAAAGTTATTATCGATGATATCAATTCTTGTTCAAAAGATTCGTCGGCAATTAAGTTGATTACTTCCTCATTAACTTTGCAAGTCCCTTCTTTAACGACTTCTCGCATTTTTGGTAAGTTTCTAAGACAACATCGATATGAATCGCGGTAGGTACACCACCTTGTGTCTCCTGGCAACACGATTTTTTGGCCTCCAAGCTTAATCAGCTGTCTTTCTAAATTTGAAGATTTAAATTCGACTAATACGAGAATTATTTTTCCATTAAATTCCGAATCCACCAATCCTTTGGCAAGTAAATTTCCGCTATGACTGTTACAAGTCACGTGCCAAATATCGATCATTTTGCCCATGCAAATCATTGTAGAAACGTTATCAGAAACAAGGGCATAAATTTCGGTATTGTACATCTTTTTTGCATCTTTCACAGCCTCTTCTACTATT
>CAKNXH010058201.1:3292-28612 GCA_932178445.1 Andricus quercusramuli | reverse complement strand
TTAAAATGGCAAATCGAACACATTCCACAATTTATGTGTTTGAAGATAATTCGGAATTAGCAACAGGCTACAGAAAGGTGTTTCATCATGAAAATTCCCATAATAATGTTCTCTTGCTAATGATTTTTTAAGGTTTACATGAAAGTTTAAATAAGTCTGCAAGTCGTCGAGAATTTATAATTCTACACAATATTATTATAAATTATAGCCAATTAGGGCCAGTCATTTTCGGCTGTCGTTTTCCTGTCATTTTGCCTGTCGTTTCCCTGTCATTTTCTTGTGGTCGCGAAAAAATGACAGACAAAAAATGACAGGGAAAAAATGACACACCTGTCATTTTTTCCCTGTCATATCTTTTCGTAAGGGGACGTCTAAGGGATGTCCCGAAGACGTCTCTGGGACATCCTTCATTTTTTTTGCCCACTGGGAATTCACATGATTGTTTCTTACCTGATATTTTTCAGTTGTACTTTTCGAAGCGACATTTGTGTCACTAACGGTTGCAGAATCTTCCTCATCAGCAGTGTTTGTGTTGCTCACACTCTTTTGTTTGCAGATTTTTCTAAATAATAATAAAACATTCAGTTAGGAATTGAAACGATTGAATAGTCTTAAATCTAAACCGTTTTAATATAAATGCCCTTTTAAGTATGAAACCATGAATTTACTATAGGATGGTTTATCAAAAAACACATTTTTTGCATGAACATCATATTTCTAGATAAATTTCAGAGTTTTATGATTATCGATTCATGTTCTAACATTTATTTTATTCGTCTCGTAAATCTCATTACAAATGCCAATATTTAACAATATTCCTTAAATTTGAATAAATGTTGAAGCAGTTTGAGGTTATAATTAGGGAAACCCTGCATAATTACATATATTATGCAATATGATCCATAATTATCATGATCAAAATAATCAACAATTATTTACATACCTGTGGCTTTCTAGACGTTTTAAACTCATATTTTTTAAGATCTTATCACACAAAAGACACTTTTCGAATGTTTTCTGGTCTTCTTTCTTCCGCTCAAATAACAACTCCTTCCATGGGATAATATTATGATGTTGGGCTTTTCTTCCCAGTCCAGACATAATTATTATTTGTAATTACTAATAAATTATTAATTGATAATCAATTAATAATTATTATATTTGCATTGTGAGGTTATGTACTTGTCAACAGTCAACACTGATGACAGTTATAAGTCGGCCATCTTGAAAACGTAACATACGAGTTTTCTACGGTTTTCGACGTATATTACGTCAAAAACGTATTATACGTAGAAAATACTTGAGTTACGCGTAACTGACCAACCCTGGCCTTAGCGCAGTCTGCCAAGTCTGATCTGAATCGATTAATTCAATCAATCAATATCGAAAGCGAATGCAAGCGATAATCGATTAATTCAATGATCGAAAGCGAATGCGATGAAGTGTAGTATCCAACCAACCCACTCATGGTCTAGCCGAAAAACGTTCTATTTTCGTCCAACTCGCGCACACCAGCTCCACGGCCATCTTTGTTACCATTCAACACAGCCGTATGCATCGCCCCCACTCTTGCTGTTCTCTTAGCATCCGGAGGGGTATCGCAGTTCAAATAAATCCAATAGATGGCGCTCCGGACGCGTAGGCCCGTGTTTGCATTGTTATGTATAGCAAAAATACTAAAATCAGACTAAAATTCATTTAAAACTTGATACTTTTCATAAAAATAAAAGAAGAACATAGTTTTCAGTAACAATAAGCGCAGCTGTAATTATTAATAATAAAAAATTCATGAAAGCATGTAATTTATTATGAGGAAAATTGAATATAAAGAAGAGTATTTTGAAAACAGTTTGAATTGTATTCATATTTCTCTATTATTTATTTTGCTAATGTAATTTATTAGTTTCATGAACAATTTCAATTGTTACTTAGTTTGCCCTTTTTTCTTGAAATTCCCCTTTTTCCCCTATTCTCAAAAAGCTTCCCCTTTTTCTCCTTTTATTGAAATACGAAAATACAATGTTTGAACTACACCCATAATATTACAAAATATATAGGACTTTTTAAATAAATATTAGAAGGTGAACACTTTATATACCTACCTAATTTAAAAATGGAATATTCCAAATTCATCAACTGCAATGTAAAATTTAACGATTTTAAATTCAAAATATTTCCTACTGGTTCGAAAATAATGGCGAATTTGTTATATTTTCAGCTTTTACTGGTAAAGAATAATAAAAAATTATGAAATTTCAAAATCAAGTTTTTGCTCAGTAACAATTTTTTTTAGTGATAAAGAATATTTGATAAATTTTCAGAAATGCTGCCATGTTTTAAAATATTTATTTTGAAAATATTTTATGTTCAAAAATATTTCCAAAAAAATTTGCATTTGTTTGAAAATTTTGAAAGGATTAAAAAAGAATTTTCAAAAGATATGCAGAGAATTTTTTTATGATTTTTTAGTTTGGAAAAATGAACTTGAAGAGAAAATTGCAAAAGATTTCAAAAGATTACCTCAAATTTCGAAAAAGAGTAGAAGATTTTAAAGCAAAGTGTTTCAATTTTTTGTAAGATCAAAAAATTAGGAATCGAGTGAATTCAAGAAATATTTAGAAGATTTGAAGAGATTAAAAAAGAATTTCAAACTGTAAAAGATTTTATAGAAAGGCAAATTTTTGAAAAGATTTCAAACAAAAAATTTAGTAGCTTTAAAAGAATTACATTTTGAACGATTTTTCAAAATTTCAAGAAACATTCGAGTGAGCTAAAAATATTTTCAGGAATTCAAGAGCTTTTGAATAGATTCAGAATATTTTAAACTTGGAAACATTACTGCGTAGGACTCAATAAAAAAAAACATGTTTTTACACATTTTCAGAAAAATGGTTACTGCGCAAAAAATTTATTTTTAAATTTTATAATTTTTTATTATTTTTCACTAGTCAAAGCTGTAAATATAATAAATTCGTCATAATTTTGGAACCAAGAGGAAATATTTTGAATTTATAATCGTTAAATTTTACATTGCAATTGATGAATTTGGAATATTCAATTTTTAAATTAGGTAGGTATATAAAGTGTTCACCTTCTAATACTTATTTAAAAAGTCCTATATATTTTGTAATGTTATGGGTGTAGTTTAAATATTGTATTTTCAAATATCATGTACTTCAAGAGAAAAGGGGAAAAAAGGGAAGCTTTTTTAAAATAGTGAAAAGAGGGGAATTTCAAGAAAAAAGGGGAAACTAAGAAAAAAAGGGAAGATTGTGCACTCTGTATATTATATATATTTTTACGTTTAATTTGTTAGGCGATTTATAATGAAAATTAAGAGAAATATTTGTAGTTTGTTTACTTAAAAAAATTGTATGCCTTCAAATTGAAATGCTTTTATATATTAATATAAATAGATTTTTTCACTCATTATTCTTGTCAATCATTTTACAATAAATTATTCTTTCCACTAATTATAAGTGTCTTCATTAATATATATTTTTCAGAGAGAGAGAGAGCCAATTTCTAGAGGAATTAATAAAAAAGGATATTATAAGGCTAATTATGAAGGTTTAAATATTATTTTTACTATTATTAATTAAATGATATCAATGGTATGGCAACGGCCATACCACGCTGGAAACACCAGTTCCCGTTAGATCACTGAAGTTAAGCAGTGTTGGGCGCGGTTAGTACTTGGATGGGTGACCGTCTGATACTACTGCGTTGCTGTTGGCGGTCGTGGGTGTGGTGAGCCCACACTTGTAGTTATTTACTACAAGAAACTATCCACCTAGAAACACTAACCGAATCGGGTAGTGTCACGCCTACCCCTAGAGGCTCGCCGAAAGGGAAACGGCTTAATGGTATACAAAATAAAGGTTTAAAATTGTTAACAAGTTCATGAAATTAATTAATTACATTAGCAAAATAAATAATAGAGAAATATGAATACAATTCAAACTGTCTTCAAAATAATCATCTTTATATTCAATTTTCCTAATAATAAATTACATGTTTTTATGAATTTCTTATTATTAATAATTACAGCTGCGCTTATTGTTAATAAAATCTATGTTCTTCTTTCATTTTTAGAAAAAGTATCAAGTTTTAAATGAATTTTAGTATTTTTGCTATACATAACATTGCGAACACGGGCCTACGCGTTCTGAACTCCATCTATTGGATTTATTCAAACTACGATACCGCTCCGGATGCAAGAGAACAGCAGTGGGACTCCGATGCTGTTTCGAAGTCGAAACTCGAACGAATCTCTCTTTCTATCTCCACACGTAAGAAAAAGAGGTCCGTTCGATTTTCGACTTTCGACATGGTTTCGGAGTCCCACTGCAGCTACCACATACACGGGCGATGCATAGGGCTGATTCAACACAACCGCTAACTGTACATTTATTCAATATGGCGGTGTAGCTGGTATCGTTGCTGATTGGCTGCCAGTGCACCCAATCTTGCTCCCCAACCGCACTGCGCATGTGTCGCACCAAAAGTGTGATTGGCTGCATAGCGCGCTTATTTAAAATGTTTAAAATATGCAAATTAATTTTTTTAAACACATAATGATTGGAAAATGCATGAAATAGTACATTATGCACCTAGGGGTAGAAAAAGTGCCTCTCCCCCTTGGCGCATACGATATTTTTTATAACAAATGCATGATTTCAGACATTTCTCGAAATACAGTCATGATTTCAGTCCATATTAGATTTTTTATAATAAAGCATGAAATTAATGTTAATCTAATCTATGGTAATTTTAGAGGTGATTTATGGTAACTTATTATAGATTACCCAAAATTCATTTTTAAAAATGTCCATAAATTGCCGGAAATTTATGGAAAACTTTGGTAATTTATGGTAATTTTACAGGTGAATATGGTAACTTACCCAAAATTCATTTTCAAACATTTTCATAAATTTCCGGAAATTTATGAAAGATTTCCATAAACTTGCGGAAATTTACGAACTTTTTTTGTAACTTATGGTAAAAATATGGTAACTTACCATGTAATACCCAAAATTCATTTTTAAAAATTTCCATAAATTTCCGGAAATTTATTAAAAGTGTCGGTCATTTATGATAATTTTACAGGTGAATATGTTAACTTACCCAGAATTAATTTCAAAAATGTTCATAAATTTCCGGAAATTTATGAAAAATTTCGGTAATTTATGGTAATTTTACAGGTAAATATGGTAACTTACCATGGAATACCCAAAATGCATTTGTACAAATTTCCATAGATTTCCGGAAATTTATGGAAAATGTCGGTAACTTATGGTATTTATGGTACTTTTACAGGTATATATGGTAACTTTCCATAAATAACCGCAAAATTCTATTAACTGCAACCGAAATTTCCTTTCAGTTTTTACCGCGAGTGGGCTGATAATCATAAAATGCAAGCTCATAGATGCATAATCTTCATTATTCATCTCTGAGGTCACTTTTCAGTCCCTAGGGAGTAAAAAGTAGAGCTTTAGCCCCGCTTCATAGGCGTCGAAAAGGGCTGAAATCATGCATGTGTCATCAAAACATACTTTCGAAGATTTTATAAGCCATTTTTTTCTATTTCAAAATATTGTAACAAAATTTTATGGAAAATTTGTTTGAATTTATTAAATATGTAC
Source organism: Andricus quercusramuli (assembly GCA_932178445.1). NCBI lineage: Eukaryota > Metazoa > Arthropoda > Insecta > Hymenoptera > Cynipidae > Andricus > Andricus quercusramuli. The sequence continues at coordinate 22,964 of CAKNXH010058201.1, read as the reverse complement.
AAGTTATAGAAAAATTTCTAAAATAATAAAAAAATGTATAAATATTTTAAATAGTCTAAAACAAAATGTAGATTTTTGAATATTCTGAAATTTAATTTAAAAGATTTTTATGAATTTTAAATGGTATTAAAATAATTACAAAATCAAAATAGCTACAATTTGAACGTTACAATTTTAATTCTTTATTTAAAAACAATTTCATCTGTAAATAACTTTAAGATATATGGTGAAGTTTTAACAAAATTACCTTTTTAAGAAGTACGAAATATTTCATAATACTGAAAAGTGTTTAATGTGATTCCTAAGAAAATTGATAATGAACTCAATTGTCAAAAAATACTCTCGATAATTTTATAAGCAATTTTTTTCTATTTCAAAGTATTGTAAAAAAATTTTATGAAAAATTTGATTGATTTTATTAAATATGTACAAGTTATGGAAAAATTTCTAAAATTATAACAAATTTATGAATATTTCAGAAAGTCTAAAACAAAATTTAGATTTTTGAACATTTTGAAATTTAATTTAAAACATTTTTATGAATTTCACATGATCTTAAAATAATTACAAAAACAAAATATCTACAATTTGAACTTTACAATTTTAATTCTTTTATTTAAAAACAATTTAATTTGTAAATAACTTTAAGATATATTGAGAAGTTTTAACAAAATTACCTTTTTAAGAAGTACGAAATATTTGATAATACTGGAAAGTGTTTATTATGATTCCTAAGAAAATTGATATTTAACACAATTATCAAAACATACTTTCGAAGATTTTATAAGCAATTTTTTTCTATTTCAAAATATTGTAAGAAAATGTCATGAAAATTTTGATTAATATTATTAAATATGTACCAGTTATGAAAAAGTTTCTAAAATAATAAAAAATTTATAAATATTTCGAGAAGTCTAAAACAAAATGTAGATTTTTGAATATTTTGATATTTAATTTAAAACATTTTTATGAATTTCACATGATCTTAAAATAATCACAAAATATCTACAATTTCAACGTTACAATTTTAATTCTTTTATTTAAAAACAATTTAATTTGTAAATAACTTTAAGATATATTGAGAAGTTTTAACAAAATTACCTTTTTAAGAAGTACGAAATATTTGATAATACTGAAAAGTGTTTATTATGATTCCTAAGAAAATTGATATTTAACACAATTATCAAAACATACTTTCGAAGATTTTATAAGCCATTTCTTTCTATTTCAAAATATTTAAAAAAAATGTTATGAAAAATTTGATTGCTTTTATTAAATATGTACAAGTTATGGAAAAATTTCTAAAATAATAAAAAATTTATAAGTATTTCAAGAAGTCTAAGACAAAATGTAGATTTTTGAATATTTTGAAATTTAATTTAAAAGATTTTTATGAATTTTAAATGGTAGTGAAATAATTACAAAATCAAAATAGCTACAATTTGAACGTTACAATTTTAATTCTTTTATTTACAAAAAATTTCATTTGTAAATAACTTTAAGATATATTGAGAAGTTTTAACAAAATTACCTTTTTAAGAAGTACGAAATATTTCATAATACTGAAAAGTGTTTATTATGATTGCTAAGAAAATTGATATTCAACACAATTATCAAAGCATACTTCCGAAGATTTTAAAAGGCTTTTTTTTCTATTTCAAAATATTGTAAAAAAATTTTATGAAAAATTTGATTGATTTTATTAAATACATACAAATTATGGAAAAATTTCTAAAACAATAAAAAATGTATAAATATTTCAAATAGTCTAAAACGTTTTGGATGAAAATTCAAAAAGTTAGAGCCGTTTCAAAAATTTTGTGACCAACACACGTTATGAGAAGAAAGTCAGGAGGAGAAAAACATTGCTTTTTGAACACCCTGCAAGATTGTTATAACAACTTTTGGAATTTTCGTGAAAAATGGAAAATTCAAAATTTGATCGCACAACAAAAATATTGAAAAAACAGAAATTCCATTTTCCGTTCAAACTATATAAGATACGAAAAAGATGAGAAAACGAAAATTGTGCTTTCGAAAAAAGATCTGAACATTTTTTTATATTCACTTTTTAATCGGAGGCGTCCATTTTGTTTGACTTCGTAAAAAACAGCATTGAAAAAAAAAATTAAATTTTTGGACAAACGGCACAAGCTACGAAAAAGATAATCAGACAAAAGTTATTCACTTAAAAAAGAGCTACAAGCTTGTTATCAATTATTTTTTGAAGGATGCGTTCTAAGGAAAATAATGTATTTTGTAATGACATTCCCCTTTAGAAGATTCTTCGTTATTAACTTTTAACATTCATACAAGAAAAATTCACATAGGCGTGCGCTTCGAGCGCGCGCATGACGATCTAGTTTGTATTAAAATCACCGGCAACAATAATATTATTGTAATTTGGAACATGCATTGCAATCTCCGATTCAAATTCAGTGCCATAAGATGCATAGGGCGGTTTATATACAACACCAATTAAGATTCTGTTCTTACCTGTACCAACCTCTACTAGAAGAAACTCCAGTGAAGAATAGTTCGGCTTTAATCTCACCCCCTAATGATACCTCCAAGACTTTCATGTACAATTGTACATAAAGACAGATCCCACGTTTATTTATCAGCCTGCTGGCCTTAAAAAAATTGTCTTGCGTTCCACTTCCATTTTTTTATAGAATTTTCTTAAAACTAACCCTTAAAACTAACATCCTTCCACACCTTATCTCTAACGCAGCTCGCTCTTATCGCCTCGCCTTCCTCGCTTCGCCTCGCCTCGCACGCATGCCCTACTCACGCGCTTTACATCGCATTGCCAAACTCTGCCTCCGCGGCTAATAACTAAAACTTTTCTACTATCTACAATATTTACAGTTTCCTTATATTTACTGCTTACTTATATTTACTTTCTCCTCTATTTACAATATTTCCTTCTTAATTCCTCTTCCTACTTCCTTCTCTTCTTCTCCATCTAACCCAACACTCCCTTCACACATTCTACTGCCCTTTTGTCCCCCCTTTCATGCATAAATACCTCCATGCTTATCCCTCTCCTGTCCACCTATACGCACTCCTCCAACCAGTGCTCCACTCTTCCACCCCCCTTCCCACATAGCTCACACATCCTCTTTTCCCTAGAGACCCGGGTAAAAAAATTTTGGTATGGGATTGATCTAGGAAAACGTCTGTGAAATCGTATGGGAGTGATCTCTCAGATAGTATAGTAGAAGTATGGCATTTGAGACGATCGCATACTTCATGTATATTTGAATGAAGTATAGTGGATGTATAGCTCAAATATAGCTAAAGTATAACAATGTATAGTTGCAGTATAGGGGAAGTATTTTTAAAGTATATCTTAGAAGTATAGCTGCAGTATAGATGAAGTATAGCTGATGTTCAGTCGAAGTATGGCTGAAAAATATCTTTTAAGTATAGCTCAAGTATGTAGATTATGTCTAAAGTATAGGGAAAGTATGGCTATAGTAGGTATAGCCGTATCATTGCTGATGAGAGATAATCAGTTATCTGAAATACATGAAAATAGAGATCCAGAATCATGATTTTCATAATGTCAAAGAATATTGTTTGAAAATTCTAAAATAAGTATAATGCAAATATGTAAAATGTTAATTGTAACATAAATTATTTCACTTTATGAAATTTAACACTAAACATTTCACCTAAGTGAGGATTTTATTGAACCTTTTTATGCTATTGATATTATGTTTAGGAATCAAAGATTCTGGATCTCTTACCAATATATATGACACAACAGTCACGTAAATAGTCTGTTGTATATCCGTTGCATATTGTGTATCCTCGGGAACAATATTAAAAATATAGTTGACTTACGAAATCACTTAAGTCGCGAACTTTCAACATTTTTGGACGAGCTGTCATTTATGATATATTATGTTTTATCACGTTGCTAGGGTATGTTTGAAGAACAAATGAGTACAATTCTATGTCCGATACTTTTTCCATACTTAAGTATAAATGAAGTATAGTCTGTACTTCAGCTCTACTTAAGTATAGATGAAGTATATGCCATACTTCAGCTATACTTATGTATAGATCAAGTATATCCCATACTTCAGCTATACTTCAGCTATACTTTAGCTATACTTCAGCCATACCTCAGCTATACTTTAGATATACTTTATCTATACTATTTCAATATACTTGAAGTATGGGATCGTCTCATTTACCATACATTTTTTATACTTTGGAAAGTCAATGATTGATCACTCCCATACCTATGATTTTTACTCGGGGAGCCAGAACCTATTACAACCTTCCATGCACCCACATCTCATCCTCGCTATAAGCTCCTGACTTTCTTTCTCTCCTTTCTCACACAAATATTGCGCTCTCGCCCTTGGAATAATCCACACATAGTTCCCGTTAAACCTTGACTCTCTTATTCTCTCTTCCCCTGCTGTCTTCTCTCTCTCCATGCCGTTTTTCTTAAACAACTCATACACCTTCCTTCCTTCCTCGTGCATCCTTCTCACTTCATCCATCTGCAGTCCATTCGTTCTAAAATACCTTTCCCTTTCAACCTCCATTTTCCCACCCCCTCTCCTGTTTTCCATCTCCCATTAACACTCCCTAACCAGCTTACTTCCCCCCTCTTCCGGAAATTGCTCCTCATACTTACACGCTCGACTCCCCACTAGAATCCCTACACTCGTTCTCCCCGTCTCCCTCCTGACAATATAACTAGGCGTGTTCCTTGCCAACCTCAGTGTTCACTTTACATACCTCTCCTGTGTCCTATTTACCTCCTCACTTTCCTTCCACCCTCACACCTCTACTGCATACAATAGCACACTCATCACTAGTGAGTCAAACAATTTCATTCTCCTCCCAGAATCATCTGCGAATAACTTCTTTCCCAACCCCCACACCTGCCTCATCACCAGATTTGCCCTCCTCACTCTCTCTTTTGTGTGACCATCCACTCCCCCATTTCTCTGAAACAAGAAGCCCGGGTACACAAGCTCTTTTACCTCCTGCACAGCCTTCCCTTCCACTTCCACTCCCGTGCCTTATCCCTTCCCCCTCCTTTTCTGAACACCATATCCTTGGACTTTTCCGCATTCAGCTCTAACCTGTTCTTATCGAGGTATCTTCTCAACCTCTTCATCATCTCTTTTAAGGCCTCCTCGCTTCTTGCCAGCAACACTGTGTCATCTGCATACGCAAGTTAAAATGTACATATCCCGAGTAACCAGCCACTCCAAACCAAACCTCGCCAATATAAGAGAGTTTAATATATAATTACTGTGTGATCTAGCATAAGAATTATGATAGTAGAAAGCAGTATTTACACAATAGACAATCGTGATAGCAGAGGTGAAAATAGAAATCAAAATATAACACCGTAAAGCCATGCTGATGGTATCGCTAAACCGTACTGAATGAAGAATGTTATATCTACGTGTAGGTTTTTCTGATAAAATGCGCGACAGTTGGTGAAGTTTAAATTTAGGACTGCACAGGTCTAAGCTCTAAAGGGGGTTTTACATTCACATCTAAAACTTAGATTTAAATTTGAGTCGCCTAAATATAAAAAATTAATTAATTTCGATTTTCATGTTTCGACTTAAAACCGATTTAAAAATCGAGTTTTCTGCGAGAATCGACCATCCCTAGATTGAAACTGAGACTCGACGCGCCATGACGGTAGCCTCAAGGGGTGTTTGCATTATGGCGCACTTACAAAACTTAGATTGCGTTTGATACAAAGAAATATATGGAATAGTAGAAGAGCTATGAACAAGGTGATCAATATTCGAAACCATGCCCTAATAGCACGGAACGTTCCCGGAACGTGCAAAATGTCCACCCCTTGGGAACGTTCCACTGGGATCTGAGGGGAACTTTCGATTATTGTTATTTTTAACAACAATTATCTCGTAAACCGTAAGAGATAGGTAAAAAGGCGTGTTATTTTTGAGATTTTGAGTACCGCATACACTACACTATATTATGATATTCGTATCATAAACTGACATCGATTTCGACCTATTACTTACGGCTCACGCGATATTTATTGATAATAAAAACAGTAACGTTAATTTTGGTTGAGAACGTTCCGTGCTATTTGGGTAGGTAATTCTTAGTGCCATACTAAAAAAAAGTCAGGAATCGTCAGACAAAAAAGTCAGGACTTCTGCCCATTTCTGACCACCAATGTTACGTTTATCGGCAGAAATTGTCAGGAAAGGTTAGAATTCATGAGAAATGTTCAGAAATCCTCAGAGCCTGGGTTCAAAGGATAACCCTTTTATTAGGGGTCCAAGATTAGAATGCCATAAAACCCAATCCCTTTTATATTTCCCAGGTTATTTATATTATTTGTTTATATTTATTTATGCATATTCTATTTTTACTTATATTTTATTATTCATATTTATATATAAAAATAGTTAGATAAAATAGTCATACTCGTCAGGAATTGTCAGGATGTTCAGGAATCGTCAGAACTTCTGACAATGGATACATGATTTACCGAGTTTTACGAAGAGTTACGTGTGGTAGCCAGCAAAAAAGAAAGTATTGATACCAATTGAATTGAAAGGACTAAGACGTTACTTCAATTTTGAATCTTTTTATACGTACAAATACAGTGCAAAAGTTTGAAGTCAGCGAATTCACTTCAATGCGTCAGCACGCAAACGCTTCAACATTGGTCAACGCGTCTGAATTTGTGAGAGTAAAATACAGAATTGATTGTAAATGTTTAGTAAATTGTCCCGCAGCTCAGTGAGGACACTATTGACTGATACACGAGGGACCGCTGGTTCATGTGTCGACGCATGCACGTTTTATCAATTTTTTCGAATTAAACTTGACCACACATTTATACGAATTCACACTATTCAATTCGCGCTGTCTTAATTCACCTAAATGGGTCTCAACTTTGAACGAATCAGAAAACGGGTCTCACGCCCATTCCAAACTGTTAATTCGCCCCAATCCGTATCCATTCTTTCCTTTCTGCTGGGTGGCTTTCTTGGCAAAAGTGGATAGTGGAATAGTTTTGACCAATGAGGTGACTGCTAGAGCTTGTGCAGACACCTCATTGATCAAAACTGTTCCACTATTCTACTGATCTAGCTCCATGGGACTGCGCCCTAATCGATGACCAGCAAGATCGAGTTTTGTAGGACCTAGTGTCGTGTAGTCAAGACTCACATTTACTGGCGCGCCCAAGAAGAGGAAGATACAGAGGGACCAGAGACAGTGTGGCAACCTAGTGTTCCTCTTGCTGATAGGCTCAGTTTTCTTATACATATACTATAGATATGTTGTATATATATAGTTAAAAGTTTGTCATAAGGACAACTGCAGGATTTCGCCTGGAGCGGGTGCCAATCTGAAAAATTGCACCCCCTCCCAGCGAAATCGCGGTAAAATTTCAGCTGTAAGCACGTCTCACGACCGCGAGATAGATAGTTACAGTCTGCGATGAATTCAATACGATGATCCGGCAAATGTCTCGTGCACGCTGAGGACACGGAGCGACCCAAGGACGACCGCCTTCTGCATTTTCCCCGCAAGTGTCTCAGCATTTTGTTGACACACAGGAATACTTTTCAGGTTGTTAACCAGCGAAACTTTGGCACATCCAAGAGCGCCAATGATTAAGACGATTAGCTTAACAGAATATTCGGGGTATAACCGTCGCAACTCCCTCAGAAGATCTTTATACCTCTCTTTCTTTTCTTTTTCCTTGGCTGTGACGTTTTTGTCAGCTGATGCCGAAAATTCGATAACGAACATGGTTCGCTTCTTGAAGTCAAGAAGAACTATGTCAGGCCGCGAGTGCGCAACAGAAACAATTGTCGAGAATATAAAGTTCCAGTATATACGGCACCTCTCATTTTCGACAATTGACTTTTATTTTCCTAGGAGCGTTTAGCGGAGCGGTATTTGGGCTAATTCCGTAAGAGTGACAGGGATGGTAATAAAGCACTCTTAGTGCCGCATTGTGCCTTTGGATGTAGGTCGTTCCCGCATGAGTTGGACAACTAGATAGTATGTGTACTAGATGCTCAGGGTGTGCAAGACACGCTCTGCAGCTACCATCGGGAATATCTTGGCTGAAGATGTGGCGACGGTATGCTAAAGTGGAAATGACACCGTCTTGACATGCCAAAATGAAACCCTCCGTGCCCGACTTCAATCCAGATGATTTAAGGAAAGCATACGTTAGCTCATACGAAATCGAATGATCCTCGACATTTCTGTGGATGAAACCGTGCATCCTCTTGTCGAGGAGCTCTTCGCTGAAGTTTTTCTCCTGTGCTTTCTTAATCCGGGCCTTCAGAAGTGAGTATTCAAGATGGATAAGATTTGATGCATTTTTCTCACCCCTGGTATTTAAGTCAAGGCCGAGTGTCTCAGTAGCCTCCTCCGGTACTTTGTACAGAAACGCCCCTTTGCCCACCTTTTCATGTTTCCTGACCATTTTAAGAAGAGGGTCTTGTCCATTTGCAACTATATGTGCTGTACCCAGAATAATCCTGTTGTGAAGACATTCAAGATTCAATATTCCGCGACCACCTAGGCGGCGTGAGATGTAAAGTCGCGGAACAGAACACTTAATGTGCATGCTTTTGTTCATGTGCAAAACCTTTCGCGTCCCGATATCAAGGGATCTGAGCTCGCACTCCGTCCATGGAACCATTCCAAATGAAAAGAGTACTACCGGGATGGCAAGCTTGTTCGTTGCAGATACTTCGTTCTTATCCGACATTTCGGAAGACCAAATCTGCCGGATAAGACGTTTGTGTCTGCTTCGGAGTGTATCCTTTATAGATGTCACATCCTGGATGCGGCTCTGTGGCAAGCCCAGGTATTTATAGGTCTCTCCAGCGCTAAGGTGTCGTATAGCGCTTCTGTCGACAAGTTCAGGGTCTTCGGGGATACCATTAAGTTTTCCTATCTTCAAATTAACCGTGGCGCATTTCTCTAACCCGAACTCCATTCCAATCTATTGAGTGTACCCTTTGACAATTTTTAGAGCTTGATGTAGTTTCTCTTTATTTTTAGCATAGATCTTGAGATCGTCCATGTGAAATACATGAGTGAGCTTATGCTTTCGATCTCCAGGTTTGCCGCAGAGGTACCCTTCGGAATGACGAAGTGCGAGAGACAGTGGAAACAATGAGAGGCAAAAGAGAAGAGGGCTCATGGTGTCACACTGAAACACACCACTCTGAAAGGTGACACTGTTAGTGATCACACGATGTTTTCCAGATGAGATAGTAAATCTGGTTTTCCAAAGCGGCATTAATCTCTCTATGCACCTCACGATGTGTGGATGAACCTTCAAGCTTTCCAACAGATAGATGATCAGTCTATGGGAGGTTGAATCGAAAACTTTCCGTTAATCAATCCAGGCGATCGACAGGAATCGCTGATAGGATACTGCGTCTTTACAAACACATCTATCGATGAGCAGGTTCTCCCGACATCCTGCTACGCCTTTCTTTGAGCCGCGTCGTTCATACATCTCTCACCACACAGGCCCAATTGTTCGAAGAATCCTATCATTTGGAATAGCTGTAAAGATCTTATACAGTGTGTTCAGACAAGTTGTTGGCCTGTAATTCTTAGGGTCAGCTAAGTTGCACGTCTTCGGCAAGAGCACTGTGCGGCCTTCCACCAACCACTCTGGAATTGGCTCTTCCGACTTTAGATATAAGGTGAAAATTCGGGCCAGATTTATAATCTTTAAAAGAAAACCTTTAAACATTTAGGTTTGTTTAATTTTAACAATTTATCTCCGTTCTGATTATAAGAGCACCCTCGTTTAATGGGTCTTTTTATTTCTCATATGGATTTTTCACTTTTTTACATATTAAAACAAATTTAAATATATTGATTATACACACAGGTCTGCACAGTATACTGCACAGGTCGTGCAGGCACTGTGTCGGTACTCCCGCAGACATATCACGCTCTCACGCCGTGAATCCCGCATGCTAAAGCACGCATTATTATCTGGGTTGCTATCGTAGACATGTCTACCACTTCCTACATTCAAAATTGCGATTTTTGTCGTAAGTTATGTGTATCGTTCACATGACATACTTGGCAAGTAAAAATTACTCCTACACTGTTGTAAAAATTTAATTTGCAATCATGTATTCAGACACTGGAATTGTAATTAAATACGCACGAAATTTGTTTTTTTTTTCATCGCGCCTCTATTGAAACTTCGAGTTAGAAACCTGTAGAGCGGGTTAAAACATGGTGTTTGCATCCCTAGGATTGAAACATTTTGTTTTGACAACCGAGTTTTCAAACACCGTGTTTCATCTCTTGTAATGCAACATATTATTTCATCATACCTCAATCGAAAAGTCGACTTTCGATGCCTGTGGAGCGGGTAGAAAATCGAATTTTCTACCCTAGGGAAGAAAGTAACCTGGGGTAGAACATTCGATTGTCGACCCGCTCCACAAGCATCTGAAGTCGAATTTCCGATTATCGATATAATGAAAAATTGTATGCACGAATCGGGGGAGGCAACAATTTAATTCGTGTGATATCAGCCCTCGCTTCGCTCGGGCAGCTAACTTCACACTCATGGAATCGTTGCCTTCCGACCCTTGTCACGCAATATACTAGTGTCCAATTATTAATATTATATCATGTATCAATCGGAAATGTCACGCTATTACGTGATCGTAAAGAGATCATATAGTATCTTTTCCATAATATTACAATAAAATAAATAAAAGCAGCAATATATATATTTACATTGTTGCAATTATTCAAATGTTTACTTTGCTGCTTTTAATCGTTTTATTGTGATATTACGAAAGTGACACTATGTGCTCATTTTTTGGTCATGCAAAGGCGTGACCATTCCGTTCATACGGTTCACTAGGATAGCATCCCAATTTCTCAATGCCAAGGTTGGCACTATGGATAACTCGATGCAAGCAGATGCGTAGCGGCGCATTGCGCAAAAATTTAAGTTTGATCCACATAACCAACTCAACTTGATATTTGCGCTGAAGGGATTCCGATAGGCAGCCCAATTTGTGTACGCGCGCCACTGTGCCCAGTTCTATAGCTAAGTTTTCGTTGTAATAATAGAATTGCATGTTTTTGATAGTTCGGGTTAGGTTGCGGGTTATCCGATTTTTTGATTAACGTGGCCTGATGAATCAACTCGACACGATACTTCGAAGAAGTACATAACGATTGTATATTACGCAGTGCTGTATCATTATACGGAACATGTAGTTGCACTCTGAAAATACACTGAGAATAATGAGTAGTTGGGCCAATTATTCTATAAGTAAACGTTTTGTACAAAAAAGTGATTAGTTTAAGGAACTATTAACATTCTTTTTCAACAAACTAAATAATGACATCAACGAATAAAAGCTTATAGGTTAGTTTTAATACTTTAGTTGAAGTATAGTTTTTTTAATGCTTTTTTACTCGTAAATATTGTGAATCAATGCTCTATTACTAAGGGTGTACAAAAAACACGAATCTTCGAGTCGGATCGGGCCTTTTTTTTCGAGCCGAGTCGAGTCGAGTAAAGTTCGTTCGGACATGAACATTCGAGAAGTTCAAATTTTCAAAAGTTTCGAACAAAGAGAGTAGGTACTAAGGAATTTTTAGTATTGCTCATAAACAAATTGTATATAAAAATTTGGACTACTTGCATGTTAGTGGCGGTTGTGAGAACATATTCGCTGATTGATCGTGAGAGTGTTTTACGGAATTTCTGCTGGAGGCGTAAGTGGAGTATGAGGGTAGAAGCCTAGGAGGTGAGTAGGGTTGTGTGGGGTGAAATGGGGAGAGAAAAATTAATTTGTAGCTTAGTTGTAAGGTTGGATTAGGCGAAATAGAAAAAGTGGGGTTAGGTTAGCAAGGATTCGGGTCAGTTTGTGATCAAGAGTCTGGGCCTTGGAGCGGGACAAGAGTGGTTCACGTAATGTTGGGGGATTTCAACGGAGAGAAGTGGGTGTCTTCAAGGGTTTTTAAGGGTGGAATAAAGAGGAATAAAGAGGAATAAAGAGGAATAAAGGGAAAATTTAGGACGGTAGGTGGCACCAGTCTTGAGAGATATCTGTCGGTTGCATAAGGTGCTGCATGGAGAGGTTCAAGTTACCAATAGAAGTTCGAGGAGGGAGAGAGCGGGAGGGGGTCAGCGAGATTGCTGACAGTGCTGGTAGTGAAGTAGATGAAGAGGAAATTTTCTACACTCCACGATCCCATTTGGCGTGGCCTGCTGTCGAGCGGCGCGCCGGGGAAGGGAGAAAAGCGGAGCTGCGGGAACGAAGAAAGTGAGAAGGCGAGAGAGAGAGGTTCCAGCGCCAAATGGGTTCGGAGAAAAGCGCGGCAGTCGTTTTAAGAAAAGCGGTAGCGGACTGTCGGAGAAGGAGGCACTAGAGACGCTGATGTGCTATATCAGGGGGCTGAGGGAAAACGTAAGGGAGACTAAGGAGCAGATAGAATGTATGTGGAAGGGTTTGAGGATGAGAGATGAGAAATGGCAAAAGGAGATGAAAGGACTGAGGGAGAAAGTAGAAGAATTAGAGGGAGAGGTGGTGTCGGTAAGGAAGGATGAACAAGTTCAAGTGAAACAGATGGAAGATGAGAGTAGGGTCTGGAAGGAAAGGACAAAATAAGCTTGAAAATGTGGAGGGCAGGTCGGACATGGAAGTAGGTGACGGGGAAAGGGCGAGCAAAAAGATATTTGGAAGATGGTAGAGATCATCATAGAAGAGAAAGCGGGAGGGCGTAGGAACGAAATGGAGGAGATGGCGGCTAGGGAAAGAATAAGGGCAATGGAGTTGAGAATGGTGAAAAATGAGAAGTTAGACAGGAGAAATATCATTGTAATAAGAAGGTTGAAGCTAAGGAGCGGGGAAGGAAGGGAGGATGTGGAAGCGCTGCTACAGGGCATAGGGTGGGTTTAAGGCGTGATCGGTAAAGGAAGTTGGGCTGGAGGGGAGAAAGGAAGAGGAAGTGGCGGTTGCGGAATCGCAGAGTTTGGAAGAGAAGTTGAGGATAATGCATAATAAAACTAGGATGAAGGATAAGGGGGTTTTCATGGATCACGATTTGACGCAGAAGGAGAGAGAGGAGCAGAGTATTGGAGGAGGTGCAAGGGGACTTGATTTTTAGGAATAAGGGTGCGGGGGTAAAGCTGGGTGTAGGAATAGTGAAGATGCTGCACTGTTAAAGAGCAGGGGTAACGAAAAAATATGAGGATTTATTGAGGTATGACCAGAAATTTAATGTTGTCGGACTAGTAGAAACATGGGTAGAGAGAAAGGAATGGGAAAGAATAGAGTCATGGCTGCCAAGGCGGTATAGGTGGATGCTCCAGGAGGTGGTAACAGTGAAGAAGAAAGGAAGTGCTAGCAAGGGAATTATAACGGTTGTGAGGGATGAATTAGAGAAACAAGTTCATGACGGGGAGAGGGGAGGGCGTATAAATGAGGGCAGCATTGATAGGAGGGGTGACGTGTAAGTTTGTGTTAGTGCACAATAGGGAAGAATTAAAAAAAGGGTGTACTACTTGTTAGGCGGAAGAGAGGACGGTATTGTGGTGCTGGAGGGGAACTTTAGTGCGGGGTTGGGGAGGGAAAGGGGCATTTACAGGAAAGGAGAGATTCTTGAAAGAAAATCGAAGGATAAGAAAATAAATAAGGAGCAGGAGATTCTTCGGGACTGGATGAAGGATATAGGCTGGGCAATGGCGAGTGGTATAGTAACAGGTGACAGAGAGGGATAATATGCGTGTGTGAGTAAGGCAAGGGTATCAGTGCTAGACTATGTGGTCATGAATATGCAAGGGTGGGAGCAGACGAAGAGATTCGCAGTAGAAGGGAGGGTAGAATCAGATCATCGGCTATTACGTTTGTGAATAAGAGTGGAGAACAGTATCCGGAACAGTTAGTGAAGGTACGCTTGGAAGAGAAGTCGGTGGAAGAGATGTGGGAGCATCTGAGAAAGAAAGTTGAAGGATGTGTTCAAAAGAAGGTTCTTAGATAGAAGAAGAAAGAAATTCTGAAGCCGTCGTGGGCTAGAGAATGTAAAAAGATTAGAAGGAAGGTGAAAAGAAGTACAAAAAGTGGAAAGATGTAACTGCAAAAATAGACAAGTACGTAGAAATGAGAAAGGGGTTTAGATTGATGTGTAAGAAAAAAGAGCAGGAAAAGGAGAAAGATGTGGCAGAGGATCTGGAAGTGTCAAGACAGAGGGGGACGTGTGGAAGATAATGAATAGGTTTAGGAAGCTTAGAGTGGAGATAAACGAGAATGTAGGGAGTGAGGAGTGAAGGGAGTTATTTGAAGAATTGTTTCAGGGCTCAGATTCACATAGAAGAACGGGGGAGGCAGAGGGGGAGGTGTTGAAAGGCGAGGAGATAGAGAAACTGATAAGAAAGTTAAGAGGGTCAAAGGTAGCAGGGCTGAACGGGATAGAGAACGAAGCGTAGCTGTTTAGTACACAAGAGGTTAGCGAGGAGCTGAAGGTGGTAGTGAAGAATTTATGGAGGGAAGATTCCCAGGAGAGTGGAGAGAGGGCCTAATAGTGCTACTTAACAAGACAGGATATAGGGATAGGCAGGAAGATTATAGAGGGATTACGCTAATGAATACGGCGTAAAAAGTATACGCGATGGCATTGGCGAAGAGGCTGCAGAAGGATATGCAGAAGGTACCTGAGAGCTTGGGCAGACCGACCCTTCCCTCAGGGGTCCTTTGTTGCAAAGTAGGAAAAATTTACAAAATGTAAAAATCGTTAATTTTGCAATTAGCGATTTGAAAATGATATTTTTGGAATCTGCGAATTTTTCCGATTTCAACGACATGTAATTTGTCTATAAAGATTGACAATTTGAGAAGCATTTAGTATTAAATTAAATATTGAGCTGAGGTTTTTTGATATTAAATTCCTTCGAATTTTCAACTTTCTTAGGTAAGTAATATATCATTGGAATCGGAAAAAATTCGTAGATGCTGATTATACTATTTTGAAATCGCTAGTTGGAAAATTAAAAGTTTTTAAATTTTCTTAACTTTGACCTGTCTGTGGACAAAGGACACTGTCGGGGTGAGAGTACCCGCACTGAGCTCCGTAAGCCGACCGAAAAGTAGCAGATAAAATTAAGCCGGGTCGAGCCTGACCAGACCTGAAAAGTGAGCAAAAAGTTTGCCGACCACTGCCATAGACCATATCTGCGTTTTGCAGCACGTGTTTGATAGAGAATCAGCGAAGAAGGGGTCGAAAGTGTACGCGGTTATCGTGGATCTTAAAGGCGCGTTTCCTTCTGTGGATAGAGGGAGGTTGTATTTTGTATTTGTATTTATTTATGAAAATTTCCTAGGGCTAAATAGCCCTATAAGGAACAGGTGGTACATATCACAATTGAAATGTAACGGTGATCGATCTGACGTCTGAAATCAGAAATAGATATTTAACAAGAATAAATGAATAAACTATGATACACATAATTAGATGTAGGCTATCAACGGAAGGATGCTATAAATATGTAGTTTTCTGAAGTGAAATTGTGAAGGTGCATTTCTAATGCTTATAGGTAATTTGTTCCAAAGGCGAGCACCAGGAATAACACACGACCTTTGTATTTTACATGTGCGGTGTGCTGAATTTTTAGTACTGTTTTCCTCTTACGGAGTTTGAAATGTGTTGGTTGATCTTTGTCAATAAAATGGAAGAGATCAAGAAGATAGTGCGAAGCTTCATTACTGAATAGGCTATGAAGCAAATTACCCATAAAAAATTGTCTTCTTTTGGCGACGTTAAGAAGTCCTGCTCTTTCTCTATACTGAGTAATATGTTCACTTTTGGGGATGTTATAGATGAACCGAATGCAAGCATTAAGCGTACGCTCAAGCTTAGCATTCAGCTCATCAGTAATATCGTCATATACCACACAACCGTATTCAAAGAAAGGAAGAATGAGGCTTTTAACTAGGAGGATACGCATGGAGAGAGCTTCGCGGATCGCTCCCACCGTGGACCTTGCTTCCCTGAAAGCATGCTGATTTTCGGCAAGGCCTCCTGCTTCTTCGATTGCCGCTCTTAATCTGGCACGAATACATTTCTCGAAGAGCTTTCCAATATCGTCGAACATGCAGAGTGGGCTGTATGACGATGGCATTGTCGGGGGCTTCTTTCTTTTGTCCAAGAGCACCAGTTTGTGCTTTTCCAACCTGTTGCAGAAAACAACAGCTCTGAGGCAAGCGTTGAAAGCATTGAGGAGTAAGAATGGGTACTCCTTGGCAATTAATTTAACGACTTCTGTCGGGACACCATCCGGACCCGGCGCTTTCCCGCATGCCGTTTTGGATGCCACTGTCCACAATTCCTCCTTGGTAAAAAGAGGAACTGCTTCAGGCAGCGCTTCCTTCGTGACGACTCTGCTTGGATGTTTTGGGAAAAGTTCCTCCACAATCAGCTTCATCGTCACAGGATCCATGGCCGCAACCGGTGATCGTCCATACATTTTCTCAGTAACAATCTGGTATCCCAGTCCCCACTTGTCTTGATCTACTGCCTCTCGAACTTCTGCCCATTTATTGCGTTTGCTTTCACTTATGGTTCGGTTCAACATCTTTTTGGCTGTCATATAAGCCCTGTTGGCCTGGACTACATTCCTTCCCTTTTTCCTCGACCTAGGGACTTTCCGCCTCAGTTTAAAGCAGTGAGCCCTCAATTCCGCAATCTCCTGGGTCCACCAGTACACCGCTAGTTTGTTACTTCTTGCTGAGCGCTTTGGCATGGCGGCGTTGCAGCCCTGCACGATCACACTTATCGTATTGTCCGTCAGGCGTTCCACGGTTTTCCTCGTGACGACCGGAGGTGCTGATTCTCCGAGAAAATGTCCACCCTTTTTAGCAATTGTGCCCAGCAGTTGGACTGCGTCGAGCTTTTTTGCATTCCAGCCCGTTTTCCGTTTGGACCCATTCCGTATTTTGCCAGTTCTCAGGGGTACACAGCTCACTTAGAAGCTTATTTAGCTTCCCGTGTTTATGGTTGTTGAGTCCAACCTCGCCGTCATATCCGTGACATCACGCCCCCTCGTGTCCGTCCATGTCATGCCCCATTCGCATGATTTGGCGTTAAAGTCTCCAGCTACGATGATGTTTCCGCCAAGATTGGAACATAGACCTTCATTGTCCTCCAGTTTCCTGCGAAAAACTGCTATACCCTCATTTGGTGTGAGATAGCAGCTGACAAAAGTCACCTTGCCTGTCGAGACGCATACGAAGCCATCACCTTCTCCAAGTTTTTGTACCGGAAAGTTATTGATGTTTATCAGCCAGATAACCGCAGTACCGCTTTTGTCCTGGTACCAGTTTTTTCCTTTCCTTGGCACATATTGTTCACAGATGATATCAATATCCGCCTTCTTTTCATCTGCTAGCTTATACATTAGGTCCTGAGCTAGCTTACAGCGATTCAGGTTTCCCTGAAGGATAACCGCCATCATTTCCTTTGGTTGCTCCTGCGTTCCGCTTCCTTGTAGGCTGCGCACTTATATGAACCGGTTACATGGTCACTTGAGCAACCGTCACTTCTGTTTACGCAAAGGAAGCACTTAGCCTCATTGACTCAACTTGCTGCTCTGTGTCCTTCAGTGCCACATTTCCAGCACTGTCGACTTCGGTCAACGCCTTTGCAGCCCTCCGCAATGTGATCGTAGTCCCAACCACGGAAACAGCGTTTAGCCCGTTCTTTGAGTCTTACTCTACAGCGCACCCAGCCAATTTTGACATGGGCCATCTGTGCCAGCTTGACGGCAACTCTCTCTTTCAGATCGACAAAGGCCGTCAAGCTCCCACGATAGTTCATTTTAGTTAGGTTGACGTCCATGGTGTTTAGCGAATCTTCGCCCAGTACTACCTTCAACGCCTCCTTGACCTCTTCCACATTTGTGGCCACGTCCAGGTCACGGATTTGGATTTGCGAGCGTGGAACCATCTGCCGGACAACTCCGGTGTCCTTGATGACCTTTTGCAGCGCCTGATCAAATCTGGTCTTATCTTCGCTTGCTGCTCCAAGCTCTGACAAGACGTCGCCTTGGCGTGTCTTTTTTATTGCCTTTATGTCCACTGACATCTCTTCTGGATTAACATGGGCTCGTATATCCTTCACTAGTTCCGCAAAACTGCGGCCAGTAGCTGGTTTGATCAGTACGGCCCCCGATCTCATTTTCCTGCGTTTCCGTTTTCCCTTCACGTTTACTTGGTCCTCTGTGTTTGTAATCGGGGCATTTGTATCCTTCTTTTTCCGATTTACGACATCGATCCATTCCGAAGTAGCACCTTCCACCCCGGGTTTCTTCGTCGACCGTTCTCCTTCTCCACTCTCCATCTCTTGACCTTCTCCGCTGTTAGGGCTGGAGGTGTCGACTGTCGGTATTTTCCTCTTTGTTTTTGAACCAGGAGTCTCCATAGTGGGACTTCGGTCAGCTAAACATCCTTTGTAGCAGGGTCGAGTACGTTCCTGTTCACTTTCATCGTTTTCGTCTGCTTCTTGAGTTCTTCCAACAAATCTAAGGCCGTTGGTAGACTATCTCTTATACACTTGTCTACTTTTGTCATAGTTCTTGCATGCTTAACCATCTGTGTAATTACGGCATGTAGTGCTGCCATTACCAAATCCACTTGATTTTCGCTACTTCCGGGAAGCTTGGGCAACTCGTTTGCGCTTCCCGGGGCAGTTTGACCTCCTTTATTGGTATCCTTCGTTCTTGGCATGTCCAGGTCCATATCCGTGTTTATTGCATTTTCTTCCTTGTTTGTTCCGTCTTGAGTTTGGTTCTCCATAAAAGTTTATCCAACGCTTCGTGCGTGGTGGGGTGGTCCGAAAAAACTGGGAACGGGTAAACCCTCGGACCGTAGTCCTACCCAAGTTGCCTGGGGCCCAGCCTTCATTTAACCGGTCCCGGGATACACGGACGAACCGGACTCGCCCGGAGCACTGCAAATTCCGACCTCTGCAGCCACCACGCACTTCCTGATCAGGGCCCGAAGGGGCTCAATTCCTGATAACCGACCGCTATTTACACCTCGGCAGAGAAAACAAACAGCAGCATCATCCCCAGCAGGGATGAAGCACTCCCAGTGGGTCACGGCCGGCACCGATCAAGTGTGTTTGGTCCGCGGGGCCTATTTTATTTCAGCCCTACCCTCTATTTCCAGCGAACCTATCCGCCACCCGGGGACGCGTCAAGTAGGGGTATCACCTCCCCTTCAATGCAGACAACCGCAGTGGTACTTGGAAACTGCCGATATTGGCCCAATAACATTAGCCGATCTCTGGCTGCCGAAATTGGACCAAGCCCGGGCCATGTGCTCAGTTCTGGCAATTCGCACTTGGGTAAAGATCGACTAGAAAAAAATTATCAAACACATCTTTACGGCAGAAAATTTTCCCGCCAGCAATCCACAATTATTTGATTTTTTCTCTCTACGAAGACCAAGAGCAATAGCATAAATCTTTCTATTCAGTGGTGTTAATGCCTCACGAAGGTAAATAAAACGCTTTTCGTTGTCAGTCCATCCCATATTCAAAGTAGAGAATTCTCTCTTAACCTTATGTCTTGCAATAAGTTCATCCCGTACATCTTGTCTGCCAAATTTGGCTACAA
>CAKNXH010058200.1:35728-46187 GCA_932178445.1 Andricus quercusramuli | reverse complement strand
TTTTTTTTTTACTTGAAAAATTATTTCTCTGACTGAAAATTAAACTATTGTATTTTTTGTTGAAAATTTATCTTTTTAGTTGAAAATTGAACTATTTTGTTGAACTTCGATTTTTTTTGGTAGAAAATTAACCTTTTTGGTTGAAGATTTAACTAATAGGTTACAAATTTCATTAAAAATTAAAATATTTGGTTGAAAATTCATGTATTTTGATAAAAATTATTCTTTTTTGGTAGAAAATTAATCTTTTTGGTTTAAATTTCATTTCTTTGGTTGAAAATTATTTTTCTTTCACAGAGAGAAATTTTTTTAAATACAAATTTATTTTAATTTTTTGTTGAAATTTTTAAAATAGAAATTTAATCTTTTTAGTTGAAAATTCATTATTTTGTTGAAAATTGATATTTGTGGTAGAAAATTAACCTTTTTAGTTGAAGATTCAACAACTAAGTTAAAAATTTAATTAGAAATTAAAATATTTTAGTTGAAAATTCATGTATTTTGATAAAAATTATTCTTTTCCCTTAGAAAATTAATCTTTTTGGTTGACATTACATTTCTTTGGTTGAAAATTAATTTTCTTTTATAGAAAAATATTTTATCAATAAAAATTCATTCATTTTATTGAAATTTAATCTTTTTGGTTGAAAATTTAACAATTTCGTGGAAAATTTATTTCATTTGGTTGAAAACTTATTCCTGTAACTTTAAATTAAACTACATATTCCATTTTTTGTTGAAAAATGTGTTTTTTTTTTTTGAAAATTCATCTATTTTGTTCAAAATTTATCTTTTTCCGGTTAAAATTACATTTCTTTGGTTGAAAATTAATTTTCTTTCGTAGAAAGATATTTTTTTTTCAATAAAAATTTATTTCATTTTTTTGTTGACATTTTTTTAATGGCAATTTAACCTTTTTGGTTGAAAATTCATCTATTTTGTTAAAAATTATTCTTGTTTGGTAGAAAATTGATCTTTTTGGTTGAAATTTCATTTCTTTAGTTAAAAATTAATTTTCTGTCAGAGAAAGATATTTTTTTTTTAAATAAAAATTGATTTAATGTTTTTGTTAAAATTTGTTTAAATGGAAATTTAATCTTTTTTGTTGAAAATTTATTTTATTTGGTTGAAAACTTATTTTTCTATCTTTAAATTAAACTGCATATTCTATTTTTTTGGTAAAAAATGATTTTTTTTAGTTGAAAATTCATATATTTTGTTATAAATTCGTATATTTTGTTAAAAATTATTCTTTTTTTGGTAGAAAATTAATTTTTTTTTTAACTAAAAATTTCACTAAATTTTTCGTCGAATTTTTTTCAAAGACATTTAATATTTTTGGTAGAAAATTCATTCGTTCAGTTGAACATTTAACTACTTCGTTGTAAATTTATTTCATTTATTTAAAAACTTATTTCTCTAATTGGAAATTAAACTACTGTATTTTTTGTTGAAAATTCATATATTTTGTTAAAAATTGATCTTTTTTTTGGTAGAAAATTAACCTTTTTGGTTGAAGATTCAATTATTAGGTTGAAAAAGTCATTAAGAATTAAAATATTTGATAAAAAAATCATGTATTTTGATAAAAATTGTTCTTTTCTGGTAGAAAGTTCATTTTCTAGGTTTGAAAATTCAACTATTCAGTAAAAAATTTATTTTTTGGATTGAAAATGCATCATTCTAGTTAAAAATTCATTTCTTTGGTTCAAAATTGAACAAATTTGGTTGACAGTTCGTTTTTCTTTTGTTGGGAATGATTTTTTTTTTACTACGAATGTAGCTATTTCAATTTTTGCTAGTAAATGGATCTTTTTCAGTTGAAAATTCATCTATTTTATTGAAAACTCGTCTTTTTTAGTCGAAAATTCAATTATTTTGTAGAAAAATCCTATTTTTGTGTTGTAAATTCATTTTTTTTCAATAATTCGTCTTTATGAGTTAAAAACTCAAAATTTTAGATAAGATTTTTTTTTTCTTTATTGATTTAATATTTTTTTATTGAAAATTCAAATATTTTACGATCCAAACCTGCATCTGTAGTTTTCAACGCCGCTAAACGGATCTATCCAGCCGGAACTGATGAACCAAATATTTCAAGGAATCTGTATCATCATCAAAGAATAACATAAATTTTTAACGTTTTTTCAGACTAGATGGAGATATGAATTAAAAATTGTTTTAATTAATTTTTTTCTTAAAAAGATCTCCTTTCGCTCTTTTTTAACGTCTTTTCAGACTAAATGGAGATATGAATTAAAAATTATTTTAATTAATTTTTCTCTGAAAAAAGAGCTTATTTCGCTCCGCTGGGAATCGAACCACATAACTACTGATTTCCGATCAAGTGCTATCCCATTAAGCTACTAGAGAGGTCGACAAAAGAAACTTTTTTCAGAAAATACACTCATTATTTTGCTAGATGATACAAGTTAAATTTTTCAAGGAATCTGTATTATCATCGGAGAATCAACATCAAAGCACCCGACCGGCAATTGGAAGTTCAGAGGTTCGATTCCCAGTGGAGCGAAAGGAGAAGATCTTTTTTCAGAAAAAAATTAATCAAAAGAAGCAAATATTGGACTTTAAATGTTTATTTTAATTGAACTTTACATAACAAGATTGGATCTTCATTTTCATATAGATGACTAAAGTAGGGTGACTTGATGATGAAGGGAGGTGTGGATTTAGGCTGAGGCTGCAACCAGCGCTTCGGCAACTTCTACGGCAATGGCTGCTTCGGCCTTGTCTTTTTCTGACGAAGCAGATGAAAGTTGCTGCTGAGCTTTGTTCAGAATGTCCTTAGCTGCGGAGCTGTCGAGGTTTTCCACTGGATGTGCTTCCTCTGCCAGAATCTAAAATATCATTTTCAAATTTCAGATCACTTCGACTTATTTTTTCTATTCAATAATAATTATAATAATAATCAATGTATTTTTTAAGAATTCAAAAATGAAGAAGCTTTTTCAGAATTTTAAAAGGCTTCAAGATAATAAAAAAATTCTTTAAATTCCTGAGAAAATGTAAACTGATTTTTTATTTTTTAAATAATTTTTAAAAGAAAATTCACAAAGATTTCAAAAGGTTTTAAATTATTTTCTAAAATTTCGAAAAAGAATGGGAAAGATTTTCAAGCAAAATCTTTCAATTAGCAAGATTACAAAGATTTATAAAAAATGCGTAAAATTTTAAGACATTTCGAAATTTTGAAAATATTCTAAATTAATTTGAAAGTTGAAATTACTTCAAAAGTTTTAAAGAATTTACATTTTTGAGTATTTGGAAAAAAAAATTTGAAGCTTATCAAGGATGTGGAAAGGATTCAATATAATAAAAAAATCTTAGAATTCATGGGGAAATTTGAACTAATTTTTTATTATGAAAAAATAATTTTGAAAGAGCATTTAAAAACATTTTGAAAGAGGACAACAAATTTCAAAAGATTACAAAGGTTTCTAAAATCTTCATAACAAATTCTGGAAAATTTTAAACAATTTCTGTAATTTTTCAGAATTTCCAGAAAAAATTTGTAAATAATCGAATAATTTTAAAAGATATTTAGGAGATTTAAAAGTTGTGGAAATAGTTTTAAAAAGTAATTTGAAATTTGAAACAAAATGTAAATTTGTGAAGATTTCGAAAAAAAATTCGAAGAAGTTTAAAAAACTTCAAGAAAATAAAAAAAACTTCCTTACAAATCGTGGGAAAATTTAAACCGAATTTTTATTTTGAAAATAAATTTAGAGAGAAAATTGACAACGACTTCGAAAGATTTTTAATTATTTTCTGAAATTTCATGGGATAATTGAAACTGATTCTCTATTTTTTTTTAAATTTCTAAAATTGTCAAAATAGATTCTGGATTATTTCCTACAATTTCGAAAAGTAATGTGGACGTTTTTCAAGCAAAAATGTTCTATTAGCAAGAATACAAAATTTTATAAAAAAATTTTAAAAAAAATTTGGAAGGTTTCGCGATAATAAAAAATATTTCTCAAAATTCATGGGATAACTTTGAACTAATTTTTTATTTCGAAAAATCAATTTTAAGGGAAAATTGCTGAATACTTAAAAACATTTTTATTTATTTCCTAAAATTTCGAAAAAGAATGTGGAAGATTTTGAAGAAAAAATGTGCAATTAGCAAAAAAAATAAAGTTTTATAAAAAATTAAAGAGAAAATTTTTTGGAAGGTTACACGATAACAAAAAACAGTTATTAAAATTCATGGGATCATTTAAACTAATTGTTTATTTTTGAAAATTAATTTTATGGAAAAATTGAAGAAATTTTTTTCAACATTTTGATTTATTTCCTAAAATTTCGAGATAGAATGTGGACGATTTTAATGCAAAAATGTTCGAATAGGAAGATTACAACGTTTTTTTTTAAATTTGATCAAGTTTAAAGGATATTCAAAAGTTTTTAAAATATTCCAAATTAATTCCAAAGTTGAAAATATTTCAAAAAAGTTTTTAAAAACTTCTTAAAGATTTTGGAAGGTTCTACATAATAAAAAAATGTCTTAAAATTCTTGGCAAAATTTAAACTCATTTTTTTTTAAGTTAGTTTTAAGGGAAAATTGACGAATATTTGAAAACATTTTTATTTATTTCCTACAAGTTCGAAAAAGAACGTGAACGATTTTAAAGAAAAAGTGTTCAAATAGCAAGATTACAAAGTTTCATAAACAATTTGAAACAAAACATTTTGAAAGGTTTCACGATAATACAAAATATTTCTCAAAATTCATGGGCTGATTCTAACTGATTTTTCATTTTGCAAAATTAATTTTTTAAGAGTATTTACAAATATTTTAAACATTTTAAAAGACTTCCAATATTTATTGTCAAAACAGAAACTGGAAGATTTCAAAGCAAGTTTCTTCATTTTTCAGAATTTCAAGAAAAATTTTGGAAAAATTCTAAGGATTTTCAGAGATTTTTCGAAGGTTTCAAAGTCTCGAAGATTTTTAAGAAGTCTAAAAAACTTCAAGAAAATAATGAAACTTTCTTAAAATTCCTGGGAAACTTTAAACTGATTTTTTTATTTTGAAAATAAAATTCAAGAGAAAATTGACAAAGATTTCAAAAGATTTTAAATTATTTTCTAATTCAAATTCTAATTCTAAAATAATAAAAAATATTTTTCATAATTCATGCAATAATTTAAACTGATTTTTTATTTTGAAAAATTAAATTTAAGATAAGATTTTAAAAAAATCAACATTTCAAAAGATTTCCAAAATATTGTCAAAACAGAATCTGGAAGATCTGAAGGCAAGTTTTTCAATTTTTCAGAATTTCAAGAAAAATTTTGGGAAAATTCGAAGCTTTTTGAGAAGTTTGAGAGGTTTCGAGAGAAGGAAAAAATCTTGAGATTCCTCGGAAAATTTTTATTTACTTTTTATTTTAAAAAATTAATTTAAAACAAAAATTTGAAAATTTTTTAAAATATTATTATAATTTCAAAATATTTCTACACATTTCGAAAATATCTGGAAGATTTAAGGGCAATTTTTAAGATTTTGAAACATTTTTCAAATTTTTAGGAATATTTCGAGTCAATTTAAAAGATATTTATCTTCCAAATTCCTAAAAGTCTTAAGTATCTTTCAAACTGACTCGAATTTTTCATAAAATTTTTCAAAACCCTGAAAAATAAAAAAATATACTTTTCCGACATATCTGAAAGCTTCAATAAAAAAGAAAATTATATATTTATTTAACTTTGAAAAGAAATTAATAAATAAACTTAAAAAAGAAATGTTTATTCGAAATTTTTATTTTGTATTCTAAATTATTTATCCCCCAAAATAATAATTTTTTGTGACATTTTTTTTCTTTCATGACTGAAAAACCTTTTTTAATCAAAAGTTCAACTATTTGGTTGAAAATTCGTCTTTTTGGTTTGAAAATTAATCTGTTTTTGTTGAGGATTCCACTATTTTGATGAAAATTTGTGTTTCCCGATTTAAAAGCAACTGACTAAAAATTAATCTTTTTTGGTCAAGGGTTCAACTACTTTATTACAAATTCATTAAAAAAACTAAAAATACATCATTTTAGCTGAAAACTTATCTTTTTTTGATTGACAATGTCACTATTTCGTTGAAAATTCGTATTTTTTGGTAGAAAATTCATCCGTTTCCTTCAAAATTCATATTTTCGTGTTAAAAAGTTGTACTGTTTTGTAGAAAATTACTCTCTTTTTTAATAAACGTAATCTTTTATGGTTAAAAATGCAACTGGTAAATTTTTTTTTTAAATTCGTGTTTTTTGGCATGAACTCAACTATATTTCTTACTTAAAATTACAACATTTTTATGTTGAAATATCATTTATGTTATGTAAATAATTGTAATAATAATAAATATTCAATAATTTAATAACAATGATAATAATCAATGGAACATAGGTATTCAACACTTTGAAATACAAAATTTAATGTTTTCCTTTTGAGAAATATAACATAGAATCCAAGTATCTGTTAAATGCTAAAGTTTTCCTAATTTTTTAGTTACAAAAATTTTAAACACATTACAATTTTTAACAGTTCAGAAAATTTTTTTTACATTTATTTCCAATTCTTGAATCAAGTTTTTGATTTTAAAAATTTGTATTGTATTGATTTTCAGTTGAAGGTCAGTGTCAAAGAATGCAACATTTGTGTGAAATTTTCAACAAAAAAAATAAAACTTCTACAAAAAAAAAAAAAAAAATTTCAACAAAATAGACGAATTTTCAACTAAAAAAGCACTAATTTTTAACGAAAAATAGAATAGTTCAATTTTAAGTTGCACAAATAAATTTTTAATTGAATCAAATAAATATTCAACGAAATAGTTCAATTTTCAAACAAACAGATGAATTGTCAACCAAAAAGATTAAATGTATATAAAAAAATTTCGACGAAAAAGGCAACATTAAAATTTTTAGTTGAAAAAAATTAATTTTCAATAAAAAAACTAATTTTCAACCAAAGAAATGAAATTTCAACCAAAAGGAATTATTTTCAACCAAATATATGAGTTTTCAACCACATATTTTATTTTTTAATAAAAATTTTCAACTAATAGTTGAATTTTCAACTAAAAGGGTCAATTTTCTACCAAAAAAAGACATTTTCAACAAAATAGATGAATTTTCAACTAAGGAAAAGTACAAAAAAAAAATAGAATAGTTTAACTTTTTGTTAGAGAAATAAGTTTTTAAGGAAATAAAATAAATTGTTAACCAAATAGTTAAAATTTTCAACTGAAAAAATGAATTTCTTACAAAAAAATTAGATATCTATGAAACAAAATTTCGACAAAAAATACAGTTGAATTTGTAGTTGAGAAAATTAATTTTCAATAAAAAAAAAAAAAATTTCAACCAAAGAAATGAATTTTGAACAAAAAAAATTAATTTTCTACAACATAAAAAAACAATATTTAACAAAATGCATACATTTTCAACCAAATAATTTAACTTTTAATGGCATTTTCAACCTAATAGTTGAATTTTCAATCAAAAAGGTAAATTATTCGCCAAGAAGATTAATATTTTACTACGAAAGACAAAGTTTCAACAAAATACAGGCATTTTCAAACTATTATTTTTTTTGCTAACATAAGTCGTCTTTGTGAAATCTTTGGGAATATTTTTTAATCTTTGTAAAGTCATTGAAATCCTGGAAATCTTTGCAATATTTTTATAATATTTGAAATCTTTGTGAATTCGTTGAAATCTTTTGAAGTATTTAAAATTCTTGTAAAATCTATGAAAACCTTGAAACCTTTGTGATTTTTTTAAAAATCTGTATGAAACTTTTGAAATATTTTCGAAATCTTCCTTTAATATTTGTTTGTGAAATCTCTAGTGTTCGTTTGAGAGAATTGAAATCTTTTGAAATCTTCTCACATTTGTTGAAACCTTTCGAAATAGTTTTAAATCTTTGAAACGTTTTGAAATTTTTGAAATTTAGTGTTCTCTACTATTGTTGAAATTTTTGAAATCCGTATAGACTCTTTTAAATATTTGTGAAATCTTTTGTATTCCTTTGAAACCATCGATACATTTTAAATCTTCGTGAAATCTTTTCATGCCTTCTAAAAAAATTTGAAATCGTTTAAATTTTCGAAATGTTTTGAAATCTTGAAAATTTGGTGTATTTTACTGCTGAAATCTTCGAAGTTTTTGTATTTTTTTTTTATTCATGAAATATTTATACAATCTTTTGTATTAATTTAAAATCATTGATCCTTTTTGTGTTCAAAATTCAACTATTTTGTTTCAAACTTTTTGTTGTTGTACATTAATTTTTTCAACTGGAAATTTGAATATTTCATGTTTGGTTTAACATTTATCTTCTTCGATAATATTAATCTTCTTGGTGAATAATTCACCCTTTTAGTCGAAAATTCATTTCTTTGGTCAAAAATTAAACTATTAGATTGAAATTACTTTAAAAATTCAAAATTGTATTCATCTTTATTAATTTCTTATCAAGAATTTCGCAGTTAAATTTCAATTTTGGAAGTTAAAGCAGAATTAAAATGTTTATTTATTCTGAATTTAATTTCTAAAATTTTGATTTTTAGATTCTCTAAATAATTAAATAATGTAGATATCTTAAAGAAGAAATTTTTTTAGTTTTGATTTCTGAAGATACCTGTACACTGGAGTCTTCGTTGATCGTGACTGTTCCGGAAGAGACAAACACTTTTTTCGTCTCGCCACTTTGTTCGAAAACAGTCACCACTCCGGGTTTCAAAACTGCTAAGGTTGGTACGTGTTTTGGCAAAATACCAAAGGATCCAGAGAAAGAGGGAACGTCGACCTGACGAATGTTTGCTTGATCATAAAAGACCTGTAGAAGAATTCATTATTTTAATTTTAATTTTATTTTGCTAGAAGATAATAAAAAAGCTCGAACTTTGTAATTCCTAAAGTATTTCCAAATATTAGGGTGCCCATTTCAAAACTAAATATTTTTTTATATAAAAGTAGGTTTTAAAAAGTTTATAAATCGCAGATTTAGAATACGAATACAAGCGTAAAAAATGCCTTCGATATTGTATTTCTCTTTAAAAAAATGTTGAAGGACTCAAAAAATTTGAAGAAAAAAATTCGTTTCTTTCTCATTCTCCTCTAAGACTACGATCGCAAAAAATTAAAAACTTTTTTTCGAAAAATTTGACTTCGAAAGTTCAAATTTTGGGACTGAAATGGAAACAATCCTTTGATCTTTTAAAAAAAGAAACATTGTCTACAAAATGTGTTTCAGAGACAAATTCGAAATAAATGAATTTGCTTTTTTAATTATGAGCTATGAATCGTTTAATTTTGAAGATTTAAAATTGAAAATTCTCCAATTTTTAAGATTTATAGTTTAAAATGATGTGATTCTGAACTTTTTTTTGGAACAGTTCAATTTTGAAGATTTAAAATTCAAGGTAAGGCAATTCAAAAAACACTGAATTGAAAAGATTTCAATTTTCAAGATTTATAGTTTGAAATGATGTGATTTTGAACATTTTTTGGAAACAGTTCAATTTTGAAGATTTATAATTTTAAATTCTCTAGTTTCGAACATTTACAATTGAAAATTCATTAAATTTAAATATTTATAATTGAAAGTAATGTAATTTTGAACGTTTTTTTTCAACAGTCCAATTTTGAAGAGTTAAAATTGAAAATTCTTTAGTTTCGAACATTGAAAATTCAATTAATTGGAATATTTATAATGTAAAATAATGTAATTTTGAACGTTTTTTTTAACAGTTCAATTTTGAAGGTTTAAAACTGAAAATTCTTTAATTTTAACAATTTTCAATTTCAAAATCTTCAACTTGAGAGATTTGAAATTCAAATTTCCACCAGTTTTAAGTTTTAGAATTGAAGATTCATTAATTTGGAATGTTTATAATTTAAAATGATGTAATGTTGAATTTCTTTTTTTTGTAATAGTTCACTTTTGAAGATTTACAATTAAAAATTCTTTAATTTAAAAAAATTTCAAATTCTTCAAGTTTAAAGATTTGCGATTCAAATTTCTACCATTTTTAAGGTTTAGAATTGAAGATTCATTAATAATTTTAAATCTTTATAATTTAAAATAAGGTAATTTTGATTTTTTTTTAGAATACTTTGATTTTGAAGATTTACAACTGAAAATTCCTTATTTTTGAAAATTTATAATTGAAAATTCATTAATCTGGAATGTTTATAATTGAAAATTCGTTAATCTAGGATGTTTATAATTTAGAATGATGTAATTTTGAACGTTTTTTTGAATAGTTCAATTTTGAAGATTTGCAATTGAGAATTCTTTAATTTCAACAATTTTCAATTTAAAATCTTCAACTTAAGAGATTTGCAATTCAAATTTCTACCACTTTCAAGTTTTAGAATTGAAGATTCATTAATAATTTTTAATGTTTATAATTTAAAATAAGGATATTTTGATTTTTTTT